>JAAGAY010134768.1:51030-128933 GCA_011801015.1 Ardeotis arabs | reverse complement strand
ATCCGTGAGGATGTGGGTGGGATGGAGACCTTGCTTGGTTGAAGGCTCCTCTGCAAGGAGTAAGCCTTGCTCATGCCTTGGAAATAATTGTTGCTAGAAAGGCTTGACCACACGGAGATGTCAGGGCTTTGTGGGGTGAGACCCCTCAGACATTACGGCTCTTCCCCACCCGTAGCAGGGGTGACCGAGGGTGCCTGTGCCGTGCTCTCAGCCCAGCCACAGCAGTTTTGCAGGGGAAGCAGCGGCTTCCGCTTCTGCTAAGCTGGTTATTCCGGCTTCCCCATTCCTGGAAGACCTTTTCTGTTCCTGTGAAGGTTTAGTGTTTGTTGCCTGCTGGCCCCAGCGAGCTGGACCAGAGCTCTGGATTGGGCTTTGCAGGGAGTCCAGCCTTGCTGGGAGGCCACCTGCAGTGGGGGTGATTTGGGGTTTGATTAGCCAAACACCTCGCTTTCCTCCTGCCCTCCAGTGAAACCCAGATCGGATGCGAGTGTGTTGTTAAATCTGTGTAGGAAGGAAGCAAAACCCCAGCTGGTTGACTTTTGAGAACCCAAACAGAATGTGAGCTCAAGGAGAGAAGCACGGTTTGTTTTGCTTTGCATCTGAGCACCTTCTGGAAATCTAAAACCATTCAGCAGGAGGGTTTCAGCTCCTTGTTTGCAACCGTGCAGGATCAAAGAGAGCTTTTGCCACGCTGTAGTAGTGTTGTCTGGCATCATCACGTTTCCAGCGCTTATGCTGGAGCCTGTGCCAGATGTAATTTCTCTCCGGTTGCCTTTCAGATATCCTCAATGATGTCCTCAGCAAAGAGTGCAGTGTTGTTGAGCCCATGGCCTCAGAGAACGAGGAGGAGGATGAAGAGGAGGAGGAGGTGGAAACTGATGGCTGTTCCCCCGAGCGGGACTCGCTGCTTTCCCCCATCTGTCCCATTTCCAAAGACTCTGTGTACTCAGCGCTGTCGGAGGAGGGACCTAAGCCCTCGCGAGTGTCCCTCTTCACCACCTCCAAGGACTCCATCTCGGAGCTGACGGTGGTCTCCAGAAGGTCCTTGAAGTCATTTGTCTCCAGCCTGAAGGACTGCATGGACAGTGGGTACGCGGAGGACAGCGACGAGAGCTCCCTGGACATGGTGGGGAGGCCGGAGCTGAAGGTAGAGAAGACCCACCACAAATACAGACACACACTGACCAACAAGATCTACAAACTGTTCAAGAGCAAAAGCCAACTGGTCTTGAGGAGGGACCTGAAGGACTGCCCAGACATGGGCTCGCTCTCGTTGCCCCTGCGCCGGGCGGAGAGCCTGTACACCCCCCAGGCCAAGCACCGCATCCCGGCGCGCTCCCGGCGTGCTCACTCGCTGCCGCAGCACGTCCTGAGCCAGCGGCTGCCAGCCCTGCTCGCCCCGCGGCACCTCAACCTCCACCGGCGGCCCTTCCTCAGCTACGACGAGGATGCCAAGGTGTCCACGCTGCGTGTAGTGGTCTTCGGCTCCGACCGCATCTCGGGGAAAGTGGCCCGAGCCTACAGCAACCTCAGGTGAGCAGGTGATGTGGGGGACCCAGCTGCAGGTTCCTGGCCCTGCTGAGACACGCCGGTGGCCTTGGCTCACCCAACCCTCTCGTGCCTTCTCCTAGGCTCAAGGAGAGCGCCTGCCCCTCACTGACAAGGTACTTCAAGCTGCAGTTTTTCTACGTCCCTGTGAAGAGGAGCTGCCTGATTCCATCGACCCCGCTGATGCATCCCTCCCCGTCCCTGGGGGACCCACAGCTTCGGGTCTTGGCACAGGCGGTAGGTGTCCTGCTCTGCACGGGACTCATGGTGCCACCAGCGCTCTACTTGGCCCCAAGAGCGGGGTGCGAGAAGGCTGGCAGGGCAGGTTGAGGGGAGCGTTGGTGTCTGTTTCACCAGCCCCAAGCGCTGGGTGAGGAGCCTAGAGGGGCCCCCAGCATGACCTCCATGTGTCTGGTTTCAGGATCCCACCTCGGCTAGGACGGAGAGCAGCACCAACGACATCTCCCACTACATCGGCATGTTGGACCCATGGTACGAGCGCAACGTTTTTGGGCTGATGAACCTGCCCATGGATGTCTTGTGTCAGGTACGTGTGTGTCTGGCTGGTAGGGTTCGGCGAACCCCTTTCTTTTGAGGTACAGGGGAGCTGAGCAGAGAGCTTCCACTTAGCACTGGGCCACCACGCTCCTGTGCAGCGGGATGTGCTACTGGACACCAGGATGGAGGGTTTTGTCCCCACTGGAGTGGGACGGGCAGTTCTTGGCACCGGGCTGTGGGTACCACGTGCCTCATCTGGGTTGTGACTCATCCTCTTGCCGCAGTCTGCCAAGCCAGAGGCTGAGCCCCAGGAGGACTCCCAGGAGCAGCTGCCCATCCTGGCTGACATGATCCTCTACTACTGCCGCTTCGCCACGCGCCCCGTCCTGCTGCAGCTCTACCAGACAGAGGTAGGCAAAGGGGCTTGGTGTCATCTTGGCGAGGGGAAATGGGTGGTCTTCTGCTCGAGCCATTGACTGGGAATCTGCCTGTGAAGCAGGTGGGGGGATGGCACAGCCCCCACGTGCTCATGGGGGGGGCACAGCCCCCACGAGCTCAGGCTCCTCCGCATGGAGCAGATGTGAGGAAGGATGACTGCTGTGGCAGGGGACCGGCTGCAGTGGGGCTGTGGCGAGCAGAGTTGCTGCTGTTCGTGGGATTTGTGTCACCCAAAGCGATGCCCAGACCCTTCTGCTAAGCTCATCGTGGGTTTTCTTTCCAGTGGGTGGGTTTGAAGTGAAAATCAGGTTTTTGGGTTGTTTTACTTACTGGTGGTCTGTTAAAACAGTCATAGTACAGCAGAAGGCAAGTGTCACCCAAGACAGTTCTTGAAAGGTGTATTTTGGAAATGTGAAAGGATTTTCCCAAAGAAAGTGAGAGGGGGAACGTTGCCTGGTGCGGGCTGGGTCTCCTCCCCACCACATCTTCTCTCTTTCTCCCCCTGGCAGCTCACCTTCATCGGGGGAGAAAAGATGACTGAAGTCTTCATCCATTCCCTCGAGCTGGGCCACTCAGCGGCCACGCGGGCCATCAAGGCGTCAGGTCTGTACCTGCTTCCGCAGCCACTGCCGCGGGGTGGAGGTCTGCAAACTGCTGGGCTGGGGGATAAATGGAAACGGGAGCTGGAGGGCACGTGGGCTGCAGGAGGTGTCTGAGCCCAGGCTGCATCGTGAGCAAAGATTCAGACATCTTTCCACAAATTTGGAAGTGAGGCATCATGGTTCCCACATTCCTCTTCAAGAGTGAAGCTGCGGCGATGCCTGGTTGTTTTTGCTGCTGTTAACTCTAAAATGTGCTTGCAGTTAGACAGCTTCAAGCCCATTTCCTTCCTCTCGTCAGCACCTGGCCAAGTGCAGCTCTCCATCTTTTCTTTTTTGCTGCTTTCTATTTGTGCGTTGTCCGGCAGTGTCATTTATAAAATCCCCTTTCCATATTCCTTAGTTTACTGGACAAAGCAAGGTTCATGCATGTGCTTGTAGCCTTTCCTGCAAGGGAGATCCATGACCTTTATAAAATTGGTAGAGACAAGAAGCAGTGGCAGAAGCATCTGCCTGGTCTTCAGTTCTCCTGGGTACCGAGGACAATATGCTGTCCATCGCGCTGCAGCTCACAGAGACATCTCATGGCCAACCCACAATACTGCACTTAAACACATTGCTTAATTTTTTTAACCAATTGCTTTTCTGTCATCTCGCCCTGTCTTTCTAAACAGAGCCCATAAAATATCATCCATGTGACGTGTCACCACCCCACTCCCCCAAAACACAGGCTTGGCTGAGACCTCTTCCCAATAACTCATGAAACCACCGATCCTTTCTGACTTTGATTTTTTTTTTTTTTTTTCCTTGGGTTGTCTGGCAGCCCACCACTTAACATCTGCAAAAAATTATCCAGGAAAAAAAAAGTTAGTAAGCGTCGGGCACAGTATTTCCAGGCTAATTTAACGTGGGCACAAATATGCCCAGCAAAGCAGGAGCTGGGTTAGCAATGCCGCCTTTTACTGCTTTGTGTTTTCCCCGCAGCACTGACCCCTCTGCGCCGGCTTAGCCAGCGCCGCTTTCAGTTGTGCAGAGCGGCTTGTTGCGCTTTGTGTTGAAATTTCTGCACTGTATTAATTGCTTTCTGGCAGCTTTTAAGCCACCTTTTCTTTTTGCCTTTTTGTTCCGCAGCTGTGTTCAGCAAACCATTTTTTTTTTTTTCTCCCCTTTTCTGTAGGTACCGAGCATGCCGCTGTACGGGTAGCCTGCAGAAGAATGGGGATAAAAGGCCGCCATGTGACTTGTGCTCCTTGTTTTCTGCAGGTCCGGGCAGCAAAAGGCTGGGGATAGACGGAGACAGAGAAGCAATCCCGCTCACACTACAGATCGCCTACAGCAAGGTGAGCACGTAGGACTTGCACGAAGATAAACGGAACAGAAAACCACTTCCACTTCTGTGGTGGGCAAACACGTCTCTGTTGGGGCTGAGAGGGGCAAACGCTGACAGGAGCCCGAATCCAAGCCCAGAAGAGCCAAACTCAAGCTAATTGTCTACTTACTGGCTAATTGGGAGTGGCTTTACACTGGGCTCCCAGTTCAGCCCAGTGAAATAGGAAAAGTGCAGACAGTTCCATAGACTGGACGTGTGCTCAGTCCCATTGTACACTGGTGGACTTTACTTCTAGTGAGCAATCTTCTGCTGGTCGCAGCAGTTCTCCAATCCTCTTATTTTGTTGGTTCCTCTGCAGTTCTTTAATGTTAAGCCTGGGCAATTTTTGTAAATCCAAGGTTAAATGAATTTGAATGCCTGCTCAAACTTTGTGGAGCTCCAGGTGAATCCAGACCTGGGCTAGTCCAGCTGGATGGTTGGGGTGGGAGGGAGGGCAGCATCTGCCTGGAGCGTTGGATCTCACAGGCTTTGGTTGGTCTCTGCAGACAGCCATCAGTGGAAGAAGTCACTGGGACGACGTTGAGAAGGTCTGCACATCCGTCAACCTTAGCAAAGCCTGCAAGAAGTACGATGAACTAGGTGGGTAGAGGTGGTCTTTGTGGCTTTGCATGGGGAGCAATGGGAGAAACTGGTGGAGGAAGAGGATGGTGTGGATCTCCTAGCTGAAGCAAAGTGGGGATGCGTGACTGCAGCAGAAGATACGTAGGAGGTGCCTGGTGTTCCCTGGGGTGTACTGTAGTCCTTGGCACCACGTCAGGGATGAAGGGCATTTCATTTCCCACTGTCCTAAAGCTTCCAGACAGGGAAACGGGATGTCCATTAGGGACAGGGCTGGGACAGTCTAAGCACCAGAATGATCACTGGAGAGTGGTAGTTCCCAGAACAACACCGGTTTAGTAAGGAGAGGAAAGGCAGGTAAAACGGTCGGTAAGTGAAGCAGGACCAAGGGAGAGGGCACTTGTCCTGCCAGCCCCAGCAGCTCTGCCTTGAGCCAGCTTTCAGCAGGCGCACGCTGAGCTGGTGCTTCAGCCTGGTTTCCTTCCTGCAGCTCAGATATCTGGCTGCCACGTGGTTTTGCTTCATAACTTTTTTTCTGATCAGGTTTCCGATGGGGTATTAATAAGGCTTTGAGCCTTTTAAAAGCAGTGAGACTTGTAGTCCCTGGGTGTATTTAGAAGTTAATACCTGTTCTTTCTTGCTTAAGAGCTGCTGTTTTGGTGGTCAGACACCCAGTTCTGAGTAAAATGAGGGTTTTTTTGGTTCCTCTTTCCTCGTGTCTGGCAGATGTGGGGTTTGTGAGCAGAGTAGTCAGGGCAAATGGGTGATCTACCAAATAGGAGACAGCTCCTACATGCCCCATGGAGCTCAGCCTAAACTTCTGTCCCTCCTGTTGCTGCCCCATCCATGAAGCCATGCAGACGACCCTGGAAAAATCCCAGCAGGAATTAATTTCTTACCTCCTCTGTGCATTTTGAGTTGGGTGTTTCTGCACTGGTTCAGGAGCTTCACTCTGCTGCCAGCGCTGTGGGTTTGCTTCAGGGGGTGTACTCAGCCCTACGCTGGGGAGAAACTTCTCCTTCATGAATCTCCTGCCTTCCAAGGGAAACCCAGTCACCTTGATTGTCTCTGTTGGTTTTCTCATTCAGCGGTTTGACCACAGGATGTCACTGTAATTCCAGACACTGAAAAGCATCTCCAGGTGGGCTGCAGGAGAGGCCACGCTGGGAGAGCCAGAGTTTCCTCATGATGATGGGGCAGTTTTTTCTCCTGTTCAGGTCCTAAGAAAATTAAATGTCCCTTTCTGCCACATTTGGAAAGCAGTTGGAAATTACAGAGGATGTTCACCTCTGTGTCTCTGATGGCTTTCTTTCCGTGCAGGTTAGCATGAGGGAAGGAAAGGTAGAACTGTGCTGCGTTTCCCCCAACAGCAGGGTCCTGCTGAGAGCCACTGCCTTTGGGGTGCTTTGAGGGGTGGAGGGACCTCTTGGGTTCCCACCAGTGGCCCAGAAGCCCTAAGTGATAATAGTTTCCTTTTGTTACAGCCTCAAAGACAGAATGTCTCAACTTAACCATGACGGAGGTGGTCAAAAGGCAAAACTCCAAATCCAAAAAAAGTTTCAATCAGGTAACTCAAATCACGGTGCTTTTACGTTTGGTAGCAGGAGGTCAGCCTGACTTAGCTGGGAGGGAAGCAGAGCAGAAGAGAGTAGCTCCTTGGGGGATCTGTTTGCTGTTGGCCACCAAGCCTGGCTTAGGGGTGCCCAGCTCACCTGCTCCCCTTCCCTGCACCAGGAACAATGCACTGAGCCTGGCAGCTCCCTCACTTGAACTCTTGTTCTGTCAGCAGATCAGCGTGTCCCAGATAAAAGTAGACAAGGTCCAGATTATTGGTCTCCAGTCCTCCTTTGCCGTCTGCCTGGACCAGGATGAGCAGAAGATCCTGCAGAGCGTAACCAGGTAGGAACTGCAATGTGGCCATCTGCCCACCACAGTCAGCCTTCCTGGGATGGTGTGTCCTTTGAGTAAGGACTTGTCCATGAAGCATGGGTGGCCACCGGGGAGACAAGGTCCTGAGCACTGTGGTAGATCTATGCCAGATGGCCAGCCTGAGTGACATAGCTCCAAGCTCTCTAGTGCAGCTGAGCTCAGGTGGGATGGATGGTCCTGCTCAGATCCCAGCAGCAGTTTACCTTCATGACTGCCACAGTCTAAAGGGTGATCCCCAGTCAACTGTTCAACTCTGTAAAAACAGCTCTTTCAGCAAGACCAGTCATAAGCCAAAGGAAAGCTGTGCAACATAAATAAGATATTTGGAGAGCACTGGGCGTAACAGCAGAGTCTTCGACTTCCAAACCTCATTAAGGTCTCCATGGCATACCCGTGGCAGAAGGAACCCACTATCTGCATGGGAGAGACTAGGGTAGAACAAGAATTGTTCATTTGACTGTTTATCCATCAGTTGTGTCCCCAGGGCACGAAGCTGACTCCCCAGATAATGGAATTTGAAAATTCACGGTAGACAAGATACTTCCATGAGCACAAATAGATCAGACCATTTGATCCACAGGTCTTAAAAATGTGCAAGCATTTTAATTTCTCCCTCAGAGAGTGCAGAACTCTGCAAGTTTGTGATGCCTCCAATGGAAAAAAAAAATTGAATTTTGAATCTTATTCTTGAATAACTCTAAAGAGAAGTGTTTTACTGAACTTGTTTGTTGTGCGACTCAAGGGGCTAGTGGAAGAGTTTAATGCATGAAATGGAAAAGGAGCTACTTCCCTCTCCTCAAAACTTGGGGGATGCAGTTTCTCATTTTCCCTAATGAGTTTCAGAGATTACTCTTTATGGATGCTTCTGCTCTAGCCCCCAGTCTGAGCCAGCTTAAAGACCTGAACTCTCAGGTCTTAAAGACTGCAGTGATTCCTGTTTGCAGATATTTGTGCTGCACCTGAGGACCATGATTCTCAGCCACATACCTTACTTCTAACTTGGTTTCTTTTTGTTCCTCTGCAGATGTGAGATCTCTGTGTGCTACAAACCCAGGGACGGAGATCCCTTTGCACTGAGAAGGTCCTCTTTGCCTCCCCAGGACCCCTCCGAGTTTCATTCTCTCCTATGTTTGCCCATTGCCACCTTCAGTGGAGCACTGCCATAGAAGAACCCTGTCTTCTCTCAGGCCAGACTTGCATCCAACACCAAAGCAGCCTCAGGAAAAGGACGTTGACTGTCCTCCTTCGGGCTGGAGATGCAGCCATTCTTGTCCAAGACATCTGCAGCCGAAGCGTTAGCATGGTGACTGAGCTGCTCCTGGTCTGGGCTTGGCCCATCCTTGGGAAATGGGAACATTGATGCTGTGCTCTGGTATTTCTCAGGGTTCCTCAGCAATGGGAGGAAAGTGGTTTCCTTGAGATCTCCACCTGGTTCAGCAGACTGCCAACACCTGGATTTAGAGGGCAAGGCGAGGACAGTGATATTGTCCTGCCAGCAAATGGTGCTGTGGCTGTATTTGACAGTGACTGGCGAGGCCAGTGTGATCTGGGGGGAGCTTATGGGGGGACATTTTGGAAAATGAATATCCTTGGCTGAGTGGTGGTAGTTTGCCTTCAACGCATGTGGAATTGCAGACCACCCAACTGATGTCCTGATGGCATTTCACCCATAACAGGTCAAGGATGCTCAGGACAGTTCTCAGGGGACGGAGACAGGCTTTCTCAAGGTTTCCTTTAAATTGTGACGGTTGGGTGTCTTGCAGAGAAACGGTTGCAGAGCAACCCAGCTGAGGCCCACAAAGACCCCAGTGTGGGTTGTAGACTGCTGCTCGTGTTCCAGTGAATTGAGTGCAATAGGCCACACCAGGGCATGGACAGCCTGTCTTGTATACGTGTATTTACTGTAAATCCAGGACCTGCAGGAGATGAACTTCCAATTTCTGCAGAATTTCAGAGTTCACCCATGAGACGTACTCCCTGTTCAGCTCAAGTTCTTGCGTCCTGCTCCCCAGCACTGTACAACAGGGACATCCCAGAGCCTGAATCTTCAATAGGTGCTTGAAATATGGCAGGAACCACGCTCACACTCATGGAAGGGAGGGAAGTACTAGGAAAACCACTAGGATTGCCTTCAGCTCACCTGGAGAGGCAGCTCTGCTGGAGAAGGAGCCAGCACCAAAAACACTAGTGACACTTGCAAGCAATGATAGGATTTGAGATCCCCACTCACCTCCAGAGAAGCTTTCCGTCCTCTTCCTTCTCTCTATGAGGCTGTAGGTACAGAAAGGTGCAATATTTGGGGGTATTTAGAGGTATTCTGACCCCAGGAGCGAAAAAAAAGAAATGAGACTGGAAATCCTTGCCTGGTTTCAGAGCACTCAAGCTGTTTCCCAGTAGTTTTTGGTGATTGCACTAATAATGGTAACAGGCAGAAGAGCAGGCTGAGGAGATGTGCTCCCTGGAAACATCTGGAAGGGACCCCCAATACTGCTGGGGTTATTGGAGCAGTAGTTAGAACAAGGTTGGGCTCTGTCCCCAAGGGCTGGTGGCACAGCAGCAGTGTCATTTGAGGTTAAATCTGCCAGGAAAAGGGCCAGAGCCAGAGCTGGGGGCTTCAGTTGTCTCGGAGGAGTATGGGTCAGGCTTGTCTGCTGGAATCCTCCACATCCCTCCTGGAAGTGCTTGGGGAATCCCTTTTGCGCCGTCAACTCTGATCCTGGCCCCCCTGGCTGCTGGACCTGCTTTCTGTTCCCACTGCCTCTTGGAGACAGCTTGGTCTGGGCTTGGGTTAAGAAGGTGCTAGCTGGCTCTTTGGTGTCCTCAGCAGCTCTGGATGCAGCTTCTGCCAACAGCCAGAGATGGGCAAAGCTGAGGTGTGAACACGCTCCCGAGGCATGTTCCCAAACACACTCCTGAGTGCTTCTGCTCTTCATCCTTCTACTTGAATAAACCATCCCAAGGATGATGTCGCCTTGTGGACTCCAAGACAAGACCCTCATGTGGGGCAAAGCATCACTTGAACGTAAGCAGGCGCTCTGGCTCCACCATGATGCAAAGCCAGTTTGGACTCCCAGCAAGGACCTACCTTCCCTGGCCGTGCACCAGCTCCGGGAGCTCCCATCTTTTCCTACCTGCACAGAGCAGTGTCTGTCCTTTGCTCGCAGCAGGCAGGGACACCAAGCCACTGCTGGGTTGTGGTGGGCTGTCCCTCTGCTCACAAGGCGCCTGTGGGACGATGTGGGAGCACACGCTGCTGTGCGCTCCTGCACATCAGTATTTTAAGTCCAATAGGCTCAAGGGATCAGAAACAGATTTTAATCACTCTTTCCATGCACTTGGAAAAAGCTTCCCCACCAGCTTTTCATTTCCCAACCAGGTTTGTGTGTGTCTTCTCAAATGGGGCTGAAATTTGACACCTGTGTTTTGGTTTTTTTTTTTTTGGTTCAATACTTTAAAATAGCACCTTATCCTGCCAAAACATTGCTATTTGTGATCTTGATATCCGTGGCTAAATATATCCCTGCCGCTGTTAATGATCTAAACCTCTTGGGTTTCAGCTGGCCCTACAGAAATACTGGAGGAGAGAATTTCCATCTCGTAGAGAAAAACAAGCCCAGGCTCTGGGGATTCGTAATCCTGGCTGAGGTTTTGACCTCTGATGCTTTCTGGAAATGGAAGTCCAAGGTTCTTTCAGGTCGTCCTTGTAGATATGTGCAGCCTCACCAAATCTGTGTAATGTCTGTGCTGATCTGTAAAATACTGTTCAAAGAACTTTTTAAGGTAATTGTAAAATATTAAAAGTTGATTTATTTCGAGTACAAGTACTTGGCTTTCTATTCTAGGAGGCTCCTTGACCTTTGCTGTGTTACTTTGCAGAGAAATATGAATTATGCTGAGAGCTGAGCTCCTGGGGCCATGGGCAAGGTCCGGCTTTGGGGTGCAGAGCCCTGGGATGAGGAGTGACTGCTCGAGGTCAGCAGATTTTTGCTTACCAGCCAGGTTTTTGGGGTATTTCCGACTGGGAAATCTCTTCTGCATCATTGGGGATGCAGACCTTGCAGATGGAGCTGTTGCTACCGAAAGCGCTCTGAAATATGAAATGACACTTGCAAATGTTTAACTGCCTCGAGCGGCGCCGCCTCTCGTTGTGGATATTCAGGGAAAGAGGCTTAGTCGGGAGGTGTGAGGGCCAGTGTGTCGCAATCAAATAAACAACGTGGGAAAAGTCATTTTGGCTCAGAGGAACCAAAACCTGGATGAGAATAGCTTTTGTTAATCAGCACTTTGTTATGTATTAGCTATCAAATTTTTTTCACTCTGATTAGAGGATAACAAAAGGTGGTTTTTAAATAAAAAGAAAGGGCTCTTTTGAAAAGGCACATAAAATTCCAAAGGGAAATACTTTATTTTCCAAGCTGGAATGATAATCTGCTTTTGTTTGTTCTCAACAACAACAAAAAACCCCAAACTCTAAGCCACAAATCCCCTTTCCCTGTTCTTTTCTTTTTAAAAAGAAAAGTGGGAAGAGGAACACACGTGCTTAAATCTGAAGCAGAAAGAAAGTACTTTGTTCTGAAAACGTGCATGATGAAAAGTTTAGGATCAAGGCTCAGGTCTGATCCTTGAAGTGCTGCGTAGCTGGGGGTTTTGTTCTTGTCAGTACAAAAGATTTAGCAAACAGCTGCTGATAAAATAAGCAAGGCTGGGTTAAGGCTAAGACTATTCGACAAAACTGGTTTAGCCTCTTGTAGATATGGTCAAATCCACTCAATGGAGCTTTTTTGCGACTCTTACAGCATCGAAGCTGAGCTGGTCTGTGGCCTGTCTGCGTCTGTGAGGGATGGGAAGACAGTAGATAAGCGGTGTTCAGCGTTTTGGGCTGGGAACACCAACTTACATTGGCTTCCTGAATGAGGTTATACCAAAAACTGTGCCTTGGGGTTTTGGTAGGTGTTAGTTTATCAAGGTACAGTGGCAGTTTGAGATGGCCCCCTGCTCCGTCAGGGGTTGTCATCCCGCAGCCACCTCAGCCAAAGCTGCTGGCCGTGGCACAGCTGGAGTGAGCCACGCTCCACTGCCGGTGAGGTGGGATATGGAGATGTGGTGTGGGAATGCACCCTGGGTTGACTTCTCAACACCCCCATCAGTGGTGACCTTCCATCTTCTGCTCTTCTCCAGTGGTGCTTTTTGCATAGGTGCTCCTTGTGTTTACTGCTGCGATCCCCACAGCTCCTCCCCCCCAGCACCACAGGAGCATCTCTGTGTCAGGTACCAGGGTGCCATGGGAGGTGTTTGGGAGCCAAATCTGCCACCCCAGAGCCACCATGGCTCACTGCTGGCAGGGAGCAAAGAGCTGAACACATGCAGGCAGCACCAGTCGGGTTGCTCAGGGTCCAGCCAAGGTTTGAACACCCTCAAGAGTGCAGATGTTCTAGTGCATGAGGTGGAGAACAACATAAGCACATTATAATGCAGAGAAGGGGTCCTTAAGGGGCCAATTCTGGCCTCCTGACTAATTAGGAATATGGAATGAATTAGCATCAGTAGGCAGGAATGAGATTGCATGTGCTGGGTCCGCTATTAAAGTCTTTAAGATGCTCCTCTGAAAGGCAGAAAAAGCAGGTGCCACCTTTTTTTGGCAGCTGGGGTGCTAGAACCCACCTTCCATGGTCTAAGGGGGTCATAGGCAGGTTGTCCGAATGGAGACATTGCTATGAGGCACGATGGATGACAGTTGTGTCTTGAAGCATTTTGAGTAAGAGGAAAAATACATTTGCTCCTAAATGTGTGACTTGTTTAGACTGATTTTTCTTTAGCTTTACTGTCATGTTGTGGAAAAAGTTCACGCGGTCTGCCAGCGGGGAGCAGAGGCCTGCCAGGCCCAGGCCTGGGGAACGCTGGAACCTCCACCCAGGCTTGGTGTGCCAGGACAAAAATAGCCTAAGCGTTTGGCTGGTGATGGGGCTCCTCGCCTGGCAGCTCAGCGCCTCTGCTCCCTTCCTCATCCTCACCGAGCTGTTTGTAGAAGCGATGAGGAGAACCGTGCTCCTGAGCTTTTGCTTCCTGGTAGAGAAATGTGCGGTGTTGTGGGTGGCGTTTCCAGCTGCCCTGCAGTGAGACACCAGCATGTGGGAGGTGATGGGGGGCATTTATTGAGAGACCCACCAATAGCCCAGCACTTTCAGAAGAAAAAGGAGAAGCAGCAGAAAATCCAGGGAATATCTTCTTCTGCCAGGCTCCCTGCCCTAGTTCCCTCTGCAGCTGCGGGTTTCCAGGCTGGTAGATCAGGCTGTTTCCCATGCGCATGGTTTAGCTGCTCTTACAGGCAGTCGTAAAGTAGAAAAATTGGAAATTTCAGTGAATTTTGCTAGTTTCTGAAGCAGCACTCATGACTCAAAAGGGCACTGACTGCCGTTTGTCTCAGGACTGACCCTTGCTCAGGACTAAGGAGAGCAAAGCCGGACCAGTGAAACATTTCTGGGCCGCAGGCAGCTCTTTATCTCTCCTGGCAATGCCTGTGGCTCCACCATCCTTAACTTACTTGTGCTAATTAATGATCAATTAAAAGTTAACAAGGTTCCCTGTGCCTGCGTAAGGAATGGAGTTTTCCTAGCAGGCGAAATTCAAAGAAGAGTAACGGTGTGGTAACCAAATCAAAGCGAGCATGGAAAATACTTTGTGGTGTTTGCCCAGCTCTAGGGTAACCTAGACTTGTGCTGGACTCCATAAAACTTTCTGGTCAGCAATGGGCCAGCGTAATGCGGTGTGTTTAGCTGCTATTTCCATCCGCAGAAAGGAGCTTGGGCAGGGCAGCTCAGCCAGTCGAACACTTCTGCTGTGTCTGGAGATGTTCTAGGAGACACCTATGAACGGCAGGCTAAGATGTTGCCCTTGTAATCAGAAACCTGTGCATGGACCTGTCAGGGTATCCAGGACCTGGGTCCTCCACCCTCAGGTCTACTGGGAGATCTTCGCCGACGGCAGGCTCTCAGGAGTGGGACACACAGTGCTGCTCCTCTGCACTGCCCGTGGGCAGCGGGTGGGTGCTGGCTTGCAGGGTAAAACGAGACCCTGAATCATCAGTACTTTCCCCGTACAACGCGTGGTTTTTTCCACAGTTGGTCTCTGTGTTGACTTACCGTCAGCAGTGGTCCAGGTTAAACTGCTTGAGGACAGGATGCTCTTGTGAGAGGTTCCTAGAAGAAACTTCAGCCCATTGAGGGTTTCCTGCCCAGGCACCCAGCTGAACTGTAATCTTAAAGCCACTGAGTAAATTTTTGCTTTTCTAGGGCTTTTTTTAGTGGTGCACTGGGTACGGGAAGCAATGGGGTAGCTGCAGCTGTGGTGGCCAATGCAGCACTCTGCAGCCAGTCCCTGGGAGACTGGGCAAGGGATGAAAGAAGAGACCGAGCGCAGGCACTGTCTCGTATCTTTGTGTGCTCCAGACCATCATCTGAACCCCTTCCTGCAGCGGACTGGGTGACTGAGAGGCGTGTGGTCCCTCCGAGATGTGACACGCTGGAACCATCGCGAACAATCTGGGTAGGGGTGAGACTGAGCGATAGCTGAGATTCCTTCTCTGTTTAACTTCACAGCCATTGCAAGAGGAAATGTGTGCTAATCTTTAGTGAGAAGCCAACCTCTTCCCATCCTAAGGAGCCATCTGTAATTTAACAGGTGACTCAAGCCTGTGCGTAACCAAGACCATTAAAGTAACCGTGCCAGTCCCTCAGGCCAAAGACAGCCCAGGTAAGGTGGAGGGTTGAAGCCTTAAAAAACTGGGGGGATGCTGGTGTTCATGCTGCTTTCTCTGCTTTCTTACTGAAGGAAGAGCAGAAGAGGCATCTATCCTAATCAGAATCAACTCAGGGAAAGACACTTTGGTGAGGAAAAATGGTGCCTGTAGCCTGGGCTGGGTGCAAGCAGGGATGGAGATGTCTGGCTGCGAACTTGTGTCCACTCTTCTATTTCTTGGAAGCTGTCAGTAAAGAGCAACTAGCCTCGTGCACCTGTGGGACCGTCTGAGGCATTCCAGCAGCCTTCCCATGCTGTCCTCTGCCCATGGGATGCTCAGGACAAATGACCTCCGTTGCAGTGAATTACTTCCTCCAGTGCAGGATGGAGGAATAGACCGAACCCATGCTGCCCTCCATCCGTCTCTCCCCAGGGAGACCATGTGGATATTTAGCTGGAGCCCTGGAGGTCTCTTGACGGAGGTGGGCACTGCAGGGTGGATGCAGCCCATAAGTCGTCCTCTGCACTGATGGGCAGAGTGGGTGCAGCTAACGGCTGTTGATTGGCGATTACAAGACGTGGCTAGAGGGGGTTGTGATACTTTTGTGTCTCTCACTTTCTGTTAGAATGTGTTTACAAATAGTTTAAGATAGCAAGAGATGTTTTCTGAACTCTCCCCGTATAACTAGTGTGTCTAAATATGCAAGCTGTGGACTTGAGTTTGCATGAACTGAGTCTGTTAATCATTTTAAAGCCTTTGAATTCCCCTTGTGCATACAACCATGCCAGGAGATACACCTAAGAGTATTTATCCATCTACCTGCTTAACGCCATGTACCTACCAATCAATCATGTGCATAACACACATATTCAGCTTGTGGCTGAGAGAGCTGGGGCTGTTCAGCCTGGAGAAGAGGAGGCTCTGGGGAGACCTTAGAGTGGCCTCCCAGTGCCTAAAGGGGGCTGCAGGAAAGGTGGGGAGAGACTCTTCAGTAGGGCCTGTTGTGACAGGATGAGGGGTAATGGTTTTAAAATAGAGGGAGGTAGATTCAGATTGGATATTAGGAAACAATTTTTTCCACCGAGGGTGGTGAACACTGGCCCAGGTTGCCCAGAGAGGTGGTGGATGCCCCATCCCTGGAAACATTCCAGGCCAGGTTGGCCGGGGCTCTTAGCAACCTGATCTGGTTGGAGATGTCCCTGCTTCTTGCAGGGGGGTTGGACTGGATGGGCTTTAAAGGTCCCTTCCACCCAAACCCTTCTGTGATTCTATGACTCTGCGTGCTGCAATATGAATGTAATCTGAATGACAAATACAGTGCAGATGTGGGCAGGTGGGTGGATATGTACCTACACACTGCACACTTTTTTTAGCATAGAAAGTAGTTCCACATACTCTGTATGGTGAAATGTATAGATTTGTGGGGAGATGGTGTGCAGTGTGACTCTGTTACTTACACAGCTCCACCCTCCCCAGCTGTATTATTAAGTGCAGGAAGCAATGGGCTGTAGATAGATATGGTTTGGTTATTAATACAAGACCTGGCCAGATACAGCAGGTAGGTGCATGGGCGTACGCCTGCTCTTTATGTAAACTTTCTCTTTCAATAGACATGAAAACAAAAAAAAAAACCCCAGAAATATGAGCAGGCCCTTTTTCTGCGAGCAGCCACAGCCAGGCAGTGAAAATCCCCTACCCGTGAAGGTTTTGCTCCAGCACACACGCAGCTCTCCCCCCAGGTGGGGCGTGGGTGGGGGGCTGCCTCGGCCCCGTGGGTGCTGGGGGGCAGGGACGCCTGCCCCCACACTGCAGCCGGTCCCACGTGCGTGGGGGCTCAGCGCTTCCTCGCCCCATGGAGATGCCCTGGAGGAGCTGCCTCATCTCATCTCGCCTCGCCGAGGCTGCCAGGGGTGTTCCCGCAACCGAGGGGAAGATGAATTTTGGCTGCCAACAGATGGAGTGGACTGAAAAACTGGGAAAATAACTTCTGAGTAAAGGTGCGATCACTGCATTGCAGGGTGCTAGAAAAAGATGCTTCATCCCAAATTCTGTTTTTTCTCTGTAGTGTTTTTAAGCCTCGTTTGTTATGATTTTTTCATTTTTCCTTTGTGGTTTTCTCCTGCCTATCTTCTTTTTCCTTTAAAAAGTCCCAAGAAATAAAGTCCCTAAGGTAGGGGACTGTAGGAAAAAGATCTCCAGCAGTGAGGAAATGTGAAGAGAAAAAGGAAATAGTGAATAAATAAAATAGTTTGTAAAGTTTTTGATGTGTTTAAAACTGACCTGTTTTACCTAGTTGTGATGTCCCTGTTTAAGAAATGTGGAGCTGGTCTGTAAAGCAGGGGCAGACCCAACAGGAATGAGACAATGCCAATGACGGGACTCCAGTGGGGAAATTCTTCACAGCTACAAAGGTAAGAGAGAGCAGTTGGTACCAGCAAACAGTTTTGCCTTTTCAGGAAGCAACTTTCTCCATCTTTGATAGCATCAACAGTCCCCTGGTTTCACTGGGTGGCACCAGTAGATCTCCCCATGGTTCCCCCAAGGGGACAATATCATTTCCCTCAGCCTACATGTGCAGATCATCCCATTGTGGAGTAAAGAGAAGGAGATATGATGCCAGAGCCACCTGGCTAAGCTGCAAGGTCCTCATTGACCTGCGATGAGGAGGACATGGACGAGGTACTGGGGTGAAGGCAAGTGACAAACAAACACAGGAGCACCTCAGTGTTAGAAAAGGTGAAGGAGACACTGGGCTCCAGGAGCACAACAGCAATGTACACTCACCCCGTGAGTGTGTTAGCAGTGAGAGGTCAACAAGGAAAAGCTGGTCAAGTCCTTTCTGGAGAGGGAAAGCTATCCATGGATGATGTTGAAAGTGTTAAAGGCATGTTTGCACAAACTGGGAAGAGCCCAGCTGGGAGCTGGTGGCTTCAGTACAACTACTTCAGGACTCAGCTAAGGGCTCCCTCTTGCAGTGCCTTTTGGGAACGGGTGGAGAAAGAAGTGAGGTCGTGAGACTGGAGAAGGGCAAGTGAAGGACCAGCCTTTAGAAAGTGGAAAGGAGCTGGAGTGCTCTCCGCTTAATTCAACTGCTGGGAAAATGCCAGTGCAAACAAACCAGCCCTTTGCGAGTACCTGGCAACAACAGGGAAGCGGGGGATTTATCAGAACCGAACTGGGGATTTATCAGAACCAAACCGAGTTAAGCCAATGCGGCTTTGCCCTAACGGCAGCACAAGGAGCCCCGAGGACATTGAAGAGCTGTCGGAGTGCGGTGGGGTTTCTGCCGCCCCTCCTGCACTGCCTGTAAGGGAACTGGGGAAACACAGACCTGGGGCAGCCACCGCGAGCTGGGTGGGAGGCCAGCGCCCACGCTCTGAGCGAAGGCTCGTTGCCAAGCTGGGAGGATGGAGGAAGGTGGCTGTGCTGGGCCTGTCTTGCTGGTGGGGCTTTCCAATCTCTTCGTTAATGAGACGGAGCAAAGAGCACCTGAATTGCATGAGGCTGGGCAGGACGGTGACCGCACTGGAGGACTGGAATTTAAAGTGAGTTGAGTTGAATCCAGGTGTTTTACCTCTCCATAGGTTGCCGCTCAACAGGGACAAGCACCAGTTTTCCCCTTGGGGCAGGAGTGGCAGCTACATGGTGGGGGCCGGGGAGCGGCTGGTGGGGCTGCAGTTTGGAAAAGCTGCTGGGATGCTGGGGGTCACGAGCTGGCTCTGAGCTGCTGTGTCCCACCCAGGTGTCACAGGTCAGGTGTCACAGGAGGAGCATCACTGGCATGAAACAGCCAGGTCCATCCTCTTTCCTCTACAAACTGCTGAATGATGGACAACGTGGCCTCTGAGAGGAGAGGTGATGTTTAGACTCCGCTGGAGAAGGCCGATCATAGGAGATGCTGCAGGACACGTTCAGGTTAAGCAGGGTGACGGGGCAGGGAAGGCCACACAGGGGGAGCAGAGATGGTCCTTGGGCACGCACTGGGGACTGGTTTCTGGGTCCAGCCCTGTCCTGGGATTCTCGGAACAAGCAAGCCTTGGAATTAAGCAACAACCTGGCCCTTTCTCTGCCTTACACAGCAGTTTGGAAGCTCAAGCAGCATTTCAAAAGCCCTGCTCACCCATCCTGAAAAACAACTGTAGAAACAGCTTCTCCACTCTGCTTATCAGCCCAACGAGTGGAGCAGAGTGGCTGTGATTAAAAAGAGCTGTTTCCTGTTGCACTTTATCACCGGCAGAACCGATAAGCTCAAGGATTTGATCTCATTCCAAAACTGTCACCTTGGTATCCACGGGAGAGCCGTAAATTCTGGGGAAAAAAATGTCCTGGGAGGCGTGAGCAGTGGAAACCTACAACCCTTGGCATACTCGCATGCAGCACTGAAGATCTGGATAAAAATCAATCTCTCACCATTTCGAGCAGCTGATCTCTTCCTTGGCACTGGCAAGTCATCAACACCCCGTGCGAGCACAGACACACTCATCGGCACGGGATGGGTGCAGCAGCCCTGGACCATTTCCTATGGGTGCCTCAGAGTTTCCTGCTCACAAGAGGGTTTTCACAGAGGGTTTTCCATCGGGGGGTTGTGTGATACCAGGCGTGTAATTGCACCCCCGAGGATGGTGGGAGCTGGTCTCTAGATAGGACAAAAAGACAACGCTTGCTGGTTTCTTATCTGCGGTTTGCTCGTGCTTATTGCAGTCAATCTGCCTGGATTTTCAAACTGGTAATTAAGTTGAATGGTCATGTCTCCTGGTACTAGTACCTGTAGAGTCTTTATCAAATAGGATGACATTTTCCACCCTTGCAGGACATACTGAGAAGCTGCTCAAACTTGGGAAGTCCATGATTTATTATTATTATTGTCTTCTGCTTGCTTCTTATCACCTTATTATGAACTTTTTCAAGATTAAAAAAAAATGTTGGAGATAGCTTAGCTTAGTTTAGAGAAATCAAAAAGGCAACTTAAAGACCATCAAAACTGGCTCTTTGCTTGGCTTTCCCTCTCCCTTAAATCCTCCCATCTTCTATACTTGCTAAAGCTGGAGTAAAACTAGAATTTGGTTGAATTTCAGGGTGGAAAATAGAGTTGCGACATCAAAATATTGCGTGGTTTGTGACCTGTTCCCTTATAAACTGGAAGAAAAACATCCATTGACTAAAGCCGGGGATTTGGACGTCTACCAGGAGATTTCCCTGCAGGATGGGTGGTTTAGAAGGAGCGGTCCTCAAACCACACCACGTTCTTTGTGCAAATACCTTCCCTTCCCTCAGAAACTTGGTGGACTTGCTAGGTATGTTGTTAAAGCCGCCACGTAATGATGGAAAATTAAAGCAGGGAAAACGAAAGCATCTATTAATAGAAATGAGGGCAGGAGGAGAGGTGTCCAGAGCTTCAACAAGAAGCTTTGTGCGTTTGTGGGGTGTGGAGCGGTGGCCAGAATGGGAACCAGACATCAGGACTGCGACTGGGAGGAGAAACAACCCTTTCTCTGTCGACCCTTCTTGCTGCTGGCCCCAGCACTGCCACTGGTGCCAGTGTCGAGCGAGGGGCCGCGAGGTGCCGGGGGCCCCGCGTGCAGCGGCAAGGCGCCGGAGCGTGGCCGCAGGGAGCCAGCCCTGGCCGGTGCAGGCACGCCATGGCCCGGCAGTTGTGCAACACGCTCTCCGGCGGGGAGCTGCCGCTGCTGGCATGAGTTCAGGTGCCGGCGGCTGTGGTGTCTCAAGAGGGGAGAGGGCAGGAAAGCCCCTTTCTGGGCAGTGAGTTCCTCCCCAGGCTGGAAAGCCCCTCCTGAATTAGTGCTGCAGGTGAGCTATTTCTATTTATTTTGTGAGGCAGACTTCTTCCGCGTGAGGGGGACTCAGACCGGTTTAACACTGTTGTGTATCCCACTGAGGCACAGAAGCGTGCAGGCATGGCTCTGTGTGGTAATCCTCTAAATCACAGAAGATAGCGTTTGCAGGGACAAATTGCTGCTCTGTACCTGGTCCACGCTGCTTGCCACACAAGAGCTTCTCTCTGCTTTATTTTGGTTCTTTCCTTTTTTTTTTTTTTGGCTTCTGACTGACGCCTTTGGTTGAGCGGGGTCATACCTGGTTTCTCTTGCTGTTGCCAGCACAGCCTGGCAGAGGTGTGATGTTATCTGGGGTGATCTGACAGGCCCTCACCTTGTTCTCAGGGTAGCAGTCGGACGTGTTTCAGTGTCTAATGATACCAGCTGCTAACTGGCAGCTCGTTACAGAAAACAGGGAGAACCAATCCCTTCCTCCCATCACACATGTTGCTACAAGAGGATATGCTTCTATGCCCAGAGGAGGGCTGATGCTGAAATCCAACTGCTGCTATGGGATGGCGCATACAGAAAAGGCAGGAGGGGAAGGTCTCCAGAAGGGCCCTTTAGCTATGTGAATTTTGGGTTGGGATCCCAAAGCTGACGGCAATGAGAGTGGTGCTGAGCGTGTGCTATGGGAGCCGTCCAAGGAAGCTCACTGGCATTGTCCTTCTGTAGCTGTGCAGTGGGAGACAGCCCAATTCTAGTGAAAATAGCGGGGAGGGTGAAGGTTTGGGACCTGCAGTCACTGAGAGGTGAGGAGTGAAAATATCTAGCAGTGAATAGGAGATCCTGGCCTTGAAAGATGCTTGTGAAGCATCATGGAAGCATCCCCATCACCAAAGGGGTGTCATGTAGCTGGTGCCACCCTTTTCCCCTCCTCTGCAACCGCATGGGGCAAAAACCCCACTCATGTCAGTGCCTTGGCTTCGCAACTTGCTTTCCTCTGGCATTTGCATGGGAAATGGCATCTGTGCGGTGATTCCCGCCTGTGGCAGGAGCTCCTGCACTCCGGGTATGGACGGACAGACTCTGCATGGATGCAATGTGGCATCAGGACTGAAGGACAGGCACAGGACAATGAGCTATTGAACAGCGCTGCCCGAAACCTGAGCCCAGGCGTGCTGAAGAAGCTAATTCTGATGCTAGCAGGGACAAAGCCTTTGCAAACAGGATCCCACGTGCATATGCCACAACCACACTGGCCGCAGAGCTGGGCTGGGGGCCACCGGTGCCGCCGTTCTCTGCAGTGGTTCTGGACTGGGGCCAGGACACGTGCGTGCGTGCGTCCTTCATGAATGGGAGTGAATATTGAATGAAAACAAGACAGGGGAAACGAGGATGTTATCATCTGCTGTTGTGTGCTGCTGCTGTTTCCCCGGAGCCTTCCTGCCCGCGGGACGGCTGCTGAGCCGCACGGGGCGGTGAGCTTGCCGGGGGAAGGGGATGCTGCTCAGCGCGGCGACTTGGCACCAGTGCAACGGGTGGGAATTGAACGCGAGTAATGCTGACAGCCAGTTAAACTGCCTCCTCCCGCCTTTCTCTCCCCATCAGGAAGGAAGTAGGTTATTTTTAAATCTGGGCCCCAGGTATGTAACTGTACCTAATCCTTTTTCTCATGTACAAGAAGATGGGAAGTGATGCGGTATCAGCTGCAGTTCCCACGTTCCCTCTGTAAGTACTTTCTCCCCCAGCCCACGTACCTCAGAAAGGCTCCGTGCCTCAAGCACTGCTCTAGGTAACACTTGGGGTGCTGAGCTGATCTGGCAGAGCCCTGGCCGTAAGCAGGGACGTTACTGGTTGTGGCAGTCCCTGGCTGGAGGGAGACTGAGCTTTCCTGAGCCCTTTGTGCAGTGAAGTGTGGGGCACACGCACGTGGCCCATCACTGGCTGGGGTGCCAGAGCTGGTGGGCTCACCCCACATCCCACAGAGATGAGCGTTCATCTCCTGAGTTAGGCTGGGTCTGCCAGGTCCATGCATTCCTCTCGTGTGCCAGCCTGGGCTTACGCTAACGTGCAAACAAGCCTTGGCCCTAACAGCGTGTTGGTACATGGACAGACCGCAGCAGCCTTACCTGGGGCCCCGTTTGGGCTCAGCCCATCACTGAGTCACGAGTGGTGACAATGTGACGCCCTGTGAGCACAGCCAGACCTCCTCTGGCCAACACGCAGCCAGCGTTTCTGTCAATGCAATGGCAAATTTCTTCATGGACCCGTTCCAGAAGGGGTTGGGCATCCCCTGCCCAGCATCCCAGCATCCTCGTGCTGGCAGCAGGCAGGGCTGCTCCAGGCAGCTGCACGGGCAGCGCTGGCATTGAGCAAAAGCAGATGTGGGCGAGATGCTCCGGGCGGGAAGCACTGGCAGAGGCACGGAACGCCGCGCTTGGAACGGGGAGCTGGAAAAGTATCTCCTTGGACAGACTCCTCCTTGTCTCTCGTAGCAACACTGTTTATTTCCAGGCGCTGGCTGTGCAGCCTCAGGCACACTCTCCGCCTTGGCTGGGAAGCAGCAGCACCACCGGAGTTGCCCCCGCGCAGGGTGGTCCGCAGCGTGGTGGAGGCTGTGCCAGCAGCGGGGGTCATCGCATCTGGCCCGGGACAGGCTCGTCCCCCAGCAGCCTGACCTGCACAGCTGGTTTTTAAGGATTAGAGGCAGGGCACGGCTGAGCCCTCCTTCACCCGCTCCTGCACAGCCGGAGAGTGTGGGGTGAGCGCGACCCGCGCGGGGACAGCTTTCTCCTTGAGGGACTTTTCTATGAAAGAGGAAGTTGTCTTGAAATAACTCCGGCGTTTCCCTTTTCGCTTTGCAGACTTTGAAGTGTGCTGAAGAGCCTGGCAGCCGCCCCGGCGCTCTCCTGGCATCCCCTGACCTCCTCGCTGGGCAAAGTGGACCTCACCATGACCCCTCTGGGACCCCGCTCCGCTCCCCAGCGCTGGATGGGACCTCAGGCGCACGCGTGACGTGCTGGGCTCCCCAGTGCCTGCCCTGAAGAAGCAGGTAGTGTCCTGGAAGGGGAAATGCAGTGCTCGCCGCCTTCTCTCCTGTCTTTTCTCTGCTCCTTTTAGGGGAACCTGCTGCCCTGCTGGTCCCCAGCGCTGCGTTTTAACTGGGGAGTGCTTTTTGTCTTAGAGGTTGGCAGTGTGTGCATGAGTGCTGCATCCCTGTGAGCAAAATATCCTGGAAAAGCACTTTAGTGGGGTCAGTGCTGTTTCCTTTCTCGGGGTGAATTAGGGGCAGGGGCACCGCTGGTGTGGAAGAAGAGGAGCGTGCCTCTGCTCTGCAGGAAGGGAACATTTCGGCCCGCTTCCCCTCCGCACCCTGCCGGTGAGCAGGGTCCTGGTGGGAAACCCAGGGTTTGCCGTGGAGCCTGTCCCAGGGAGGAGCGCAGGGACTTTGCTGCCAGCGCCCCTGGAAAAGCCGTGGGTGGTTTTGATGCTGTTACTGCTCTGGCACTTGTTCAAGGCCCCCGGCTGCTCGCCGCACGCGTGCCCCGCGGACGGCCAGCGGCCACTCGCTGCTCAGCCCAGCTGGGGCGAGTGAGTTGCATCACCGATTTGGGGCTGTTTCAGCACTACCTCATGCTTATTCATTTTGCTTTGTGTGAAACAACTCCCAGTTGCAAGGAAGGGAGTCACCTGCTCCCAGCCATCCTCTGCTCTTGCCCCGGCATTCCTAGGGCTCCCCGCTCCCAGCTCCTCACCCCATAGTGCAGGTGATGCTCGTGCATCCAGCCCCGAGCCCCGGCGAGGGCTGTGCCCTGGTTTTTGCTGCAAGCTGGGGGTGGCTGGGGTGGTGCACGCTCCGGCGCTGGCTGTTTGTGCAGTCGTGTGGTCGCCCGGCTTCTCCTCCCCTTGGCCCGCGGCCTCATCGGTCCCATGGGGGCCCTGAGCGCCGCAGCCGTGAGACGGCAATAAACAGCGATGGTCGCAGCGATAAGGAGGAGAGCACAGCAGCTCTGTCCAGAAAGGAAACAAAAGGGGAGCGTGTGGGGCTCGAGCTTCAAAAAAAACTGTAGATGAGCCAACTCTGTGCAACAGGCAGGTTTTAGTCCTCCTTCCCCCTGTGTCCTGCTGAGCATTTTCCTCTGGCAGCATCAGAGGTGCCGAGCCCGAGCTGTCACACTGTGACCCCGCACCTCCCTGGGATGCTGTTGCCCTCCCATGGGAGCTCTCTGAGTGTCTGTGCAACATAGCAGCAGGTTTTTTTTTCTGCCTCTTAACTAAGTCTGAAAACACAGAAACTAATTCCTCTGGGCTTCAAGGCCTGACTTATCGTCTCCGAGTATTACACAAACTTTTAGGTGTGTACTTGTTTGGTCCTTTGGCCATGTTTGTGGCTCCCAAGGCTTTCTCAAATAGTTTCTGAGTTCCTCTGTGGAGGGCCCAAACCCACGGGATATTATGCAGCCTTTACTGCCTGCTGAACATCTAAAGGTACGTCCTACATCCGCAGTGGAAGAAAATGTGAGTCAGTCTGGTGAAATACACAACCAGCCTCTGCTCTGTCATGTGAATCTGTCCAAACTGCACAGCTTTCTCCCCAACATTAATTGGCGTGAGGCCGCAAAGCCTCAAGTGGTTCTGGCAAGACCTGGGCTTGCTGCTTGCAGCCCGCGCTGGCCTCCTTATAGCTCTGCCCTGCGGTCTCTCCCCGCCAGTGTTTCTACCCCAAAATAGCTCGCCATATATTTTGGTTCTTTTACTGCTGTTTCCTAAGGAGACCGAGCTATGAGACTTCCCTGTCCGTTACCCATCCATCAGTCGGGGATAGCTCATAGTCCTGGCTGGATGACCCCAAATTGGACAGAGGAGAAGACTTCTTGGCACTGGGCAAAATGGCACAGGCCAGCTGGCAATGGTTTTACTGGAGTTTCCTGGACCTTATGGGACAACATGTCCAGATTGTTGTAGGACAGAAACACTGCTTTCTTTTTTTTGCTACAAAACCAAAATAATCTCTGCTTCATGGAACCATGGGTTTGCAGCTGTTGGGATGTGGGCAGCAGCAGCACTCCTCCTCAGCATCCCTCAGTGGGAATTTGGCAGAGGGGAGCTCTGATTTTCACGAGAAATAAGAGCTCCTCCACTCCAAGTGTTTGGGAAAGAGCCGACCCAAGAGGACTCTCATTTTGGTTGTGTCCAGCCTTCCTAACACTGCCCACATCTCCCACCCAGCCGTGGGGGCTCTCAGGAGCTGCTTTCCCAGTTGCTTTCTTGCTGTTGTGCTTTGCTGGTGTTAATGGCTGTTCTGAAGGCAGATGCTCTGTTGGCTGAGTCACGTCGTTCTATTTTGAGGTGTGACATGCCTTGAAGGCAGCACCGTCCATCAAGCACGGTTTGGGCAGCTCCAAGGGAGCTGTTGTCGTGAGTGAGCTGTGCTGGGATGGGTTTTGCGTGTGATTCTTCAGTCCGGGCTGGTGTTACTGGGGGGTCTTCATGGTGCTACTGAAAGCAGTGGTTTCTGTTGTTGCCTGTACCATGTAATTAAATCTCGTTATTGACCTTGTCCTGCTGATGCAACGTCACCTGCTCGCCCCTTCCTTGCTAATCTGCTTCTCTTCCCCGAGAGAAGTTGGCAGTTGTCATGTTGGCAGTTGTCACGTTGTTCGTTCCCTGTGGCCAGGGCAATGCCAAGAGCACACCAGTAGCCTGGTCGTCTGCTGATTCTGGAGGAAGGTGCCATGCCCAACATACTGGGGTCACACTGGTCACCCTCCTCCGGTGACCCCTCTAAGCCCCTGGGCGACAACTCTGTGCCCTCCCTGAGTCCCAGTGACCTCCCAGGCTGGCCACATTTGGGAGCCTGAGCTCTGCCCATTTTTATTTCCACCACACATGGACAGCACTTGCCTGGGCTGTTTGTGCAAGCAAACCTGGCAGCTGTTTTCAAAACGCACTTATTTTTTCCCTCTAATTGTTTTTTCCCAAAGTTGACTCTGGAAATGGAAAGAGAGATGCTAAATCTAAAAAGCTGATGTTTCCGGAAAACTCATTTCTTTCCTTAGAAAGAATGAAACGTGACGTTGGCGAGGAAGTCTCCAAAGAGTCGTTAGTGTCCAGGAAGCCGCTCGACTTCCACACCGGCTTTAGCAAAGGACTTCAGGGCTCATTAGGTGCTGATGGCCAGATGATCGCCCGCTACAGCGTGAGCTGCGAAGGTGTTTCATGACTGAAACGGCTGTAAGAGCCATTCTCGCCTTCTCCATCCATGGGATGGAGTCTCCTGGCAGGGATGCGCCTTGCCGGCGCAGTCAGCAGGCAAGCGGCGCAGCGAAGCATTGCTGGAAAGCAGCGTCTGAGCTGGAGATGCGTTTCCTTGGCAGTGAGAGCCTGAGGCAGAGCATCTGGTTTCGTATCAGAGCCGTCTGAAACCACAAACCCTGCCAGGTTTTGAGCTGAAACTGAAAATCAGCCCGGGAGGGGAGCTCCAGGCTGGTCCCCCCACCTCTTCTGCAGGTCTCCTCCGCCCCAGCAGCCCATCCGAACAGGGCCAGAAATGAGGCAGGTGATCTTTATGTGGTTTTTTTGAGTTTCATAACGAAAGTTTGGCTTAGTTTTCATTTTAACAGCGGCGCCTTGCTCCGGGGCGGCTGAGGTAAGGTGAGATGGAGCCAGACCCTGCCCTCGGCATTTATCCTTGGCTGTGGTTCGGGTCCTCGGGGGAGCCTGGAGCTGCTGTTTCCTGGAAAAAGGCACTTTTCTGCTTTTCCTACCTGAGCTGTGCAGCTGGGCTGGAGGTCAGGATCGGGGCCAAAAATAGCGGCTGCTCCACGGGCAGATGGTTTAAGAGGAGGGTGCAGTGGGGATGTCAGAGCTGCCCCCGGTGGGCTCCCTGGGTAGATTTCCCTGCAGCATCACTTTATCCTGGTCTGGAGCGGGAATTGCACATCGTTTCAGGAGCTGTGGGCTGTGGGCTGTGGTTCTGAGCAGCCCGGGGGATGCGATGTCAAATACTCAGGTTGGCCTGGGGAAAACAGAAATCCCCCTTTGGCTCATGTTTGATATTTGTGCTCCGGCTGCTCTCAGCAGAGCAAAAAGGAAACGCGGGCTGGGCAGCCGCCCCGGAGCGAGTGCTTTGTAACGTTAGACGAAGCCTCCGACGTGCTACTTTCATAACCGGTCTCGCGCCCGAAGGCAACTGCAGGGAGAAGGGGGAGGGCAGCACGAGGGGGTGGCGGATTCTGGTCTGCTCCGCAGGACATCTGTCATCTCGTGACGAAACGCCGCCGGGACATGTGCTCATGTGCCTCCCCGACGGCTCAGCGCTGGCCGCCTCTCCCTTCAGGACGGTCCGGTGCGGAACCACTCGCTCTCTGCTGCCAATGGTATTTTGTACACACCGGGAGCAAGCTGGGGTGTCCGCTGCGGGAATGGGAAGAGTTGGAATCGGGGCGGTAACTGATGGTGGGATGGGGGGAGAGGAGGAGCATGGGGAGCAGCTTTCCATGCCCCGTCCCTGTGCAATACGCGGGTTTTTCTTTGCAAGCATCTGTAGCCGAGCTGATAAACAACCACAGGAAACCTCAGACGTACCCGGGTAGTGAATTTGTAACCAAATACAGGGCTGCAGAAGGCACGGAGAGACGGGCTATGGAGCAGGACTAAATATAACTCGGAGAAAGCAAGCGTGCATGCGCTATGGGCTGTGCTTGCCCGGCTGTGTCAGTGCCGTCCTTGGGGGAAGCGGGGAGGTGGGAGAGGGGACGTTGCCCAGGGCTGGGAGACAGGGACAGGACGATGCGACTGCATTTCCCAAGGGAGCCCGCCCAGTTGCTGCTGGCCCAGCTCCCATCGCCAAAGGGCTTGGGTTTAGGTTTTCTTTCACGGCTTCAGGTGTTTCTGCATCGCATGGTCTGCGTCTCACGTGTTCCACCTGGTCTAGGGGTTCCAGGTTTTAATGATGTCAGCTGGATTTTGATGACCTGTCAGACAGAGCAGCAAGTCTTTTGGGGAGGCGGTGCCTCCCCACCTTGAATGTCTCCAGGGGACAGCCCCCGTCACTGCTCTGCGCTAAGTATGATGGGGTTGGGATGGCTCATGTGGACGGACACATCTCCATCCCTCTCCCATGGGATTTTAATCCCCCCCCCAGCATCCTCACATGCTGAAAGAAGGACTGAGCTTCAGCTCCTGCCATGGATCAGAGCTGTGAGGGAAATATCTTTTTCTTGGGACAGGGACGTGAGTTCCTCAGAGCTGGACTGTTCTTCCAGCAGATGTACCAGGCTACGGGGGCAATCCCATTGCCGTGCCGCTTGCTCGCTGGGAGGTTTGCCTGGCTGGGCTTTGTGGTAATGGTCAGCAGATGGAACAGGCTGGGTGATCTGGGCTGCTGTGGAGTGGGACGTGACTCCCTTGGACTCCTCCCTGGGCAGGCTGGATTTCCCTGCAACTTGTGGAGGCTCTTGGGTGTTTGCTGGCAGTGTGTTGGCCCCTGGCTCTCTCGGTGGTGAGGCTGTGATGGTGTGATGCCTTGCTCTGGCCCTCAGAGAAATGAGAGGGCATCGGTGTGCTCTCCCTGCTGTGTGTCACCAGGGAGGGGACAGCCCTGGAGGAAGGTGACTGTTTCCTTGTGCAGACCTGGACCAGATGCAAATGGGGAAGGTTCAAAGGGGTGAGCGCTGGGAGGATGGAGAGGTGAGGAGGGAGCAGACTGGAAGATCCCAGCCCACCTCACCTCCGTATGGGACCGCAAGAATGGAGCGGCTGTCACAAAGTGTTCCCCACCTCTGGGTCCCCATTAACTGCTGGCCTGCAGAGGAGGGACACTGGGGATGGGTTTATGGGGTGCCCAGCACCTGATGCTCAGCCAGGTCCTGCTCACACTCTCTCCACCATCCTGGCAGTCTGGAAAAGGAGGAGAAGGCTGCAAAATCCTTTAACCCATGGCCTTATCTGCCTGTTTCCAGGGTGAACTCTGCTTTCAATGTGAAGTTCTTCATTTTTAAGAATATAGTCAGATGGTTCCCAAAACTACCCCAAACTCCAGGGAGAAGTGACTTTCGGTTTGCTAAGGTTTTTTTCACCAAAAAACTCAGAGTTATTGAAAACTGAAGAGAGGAATGTGAATTCTCTTCTTGCTCTTCCTTTTTAAATTTTTTCCTGCAAATGAAATAAAATACAGCTGATGCCATGGGTATTTTAAGAATCACAGAGAGGAAGCAGGGATTTGCAGCTCTGCAAAGAAGTGGGATGAACGCAGCGAAGACTCTGGTCTTGCTGAGCTGGCAGACAGCAAAATAACAAGTTAGGGGATGAAATGTGTCGTGTGTCTGCTGCAGGGAAGGGAAGAGATCCAAGGCGGGAGGAGGGGGACAGAAAGCAGAGAGTTCTCACGGGCGTGGAGCAAGGGAACTGTGTGGCTTCTGCCTCTCGCTGGTGCTTTTGCAAGGCTTGCTTTTACCGGCCGCGCCATCATATTTCCCCTCGACTGGTCTATCATCTCCCTGCAGTCATGTGCATCAGCTGGGGCCTGTGAGCCCTTCCTGTTTCTGGGTAGGAAGCTTGTGGCCATCGGTGAGCACAGCCTCATGCAGATGGAGCAGAAGCGAGCCTCGTCCGTGCTCGGCGGTGCTGTGCGTGGGCTCCGGCGCGGATGCCGCGGGGATTGCTGCTTTGCTGTGTAGTTCCCGCCTGCTGCGCCTTGGCTGAGGAGCCGACGTCCTTCGGCTGTGTCTGATCCATCGCCTTCTCCTCCCTGCAATGTGCCTGCTGGGACGGGACGGTCCAGTGTCCCGAAGAGAGCGGTGATGCTGGGAGCTGGAAGGAGGCAGGGGAAGGTGAGTGCAGCCTGGAGCTGGGCAGGTTGGGGATGGGGTCCTTCCTGGCGTGGTCTCTTTGCTCCCATTCGCAGTGGGGACGGTGCAGGGCCAGGCTGTGATGGGAGATCCTATCCCCAGCCCTTGGTGGAGCAGGGCAGGGGTTCCCAGGCCTGTGACCCTCTCTCTCCACCAGGCACTGGGACTGGTGCAGAGCCCGTCCCCAGAATTGAGGACAATATTCCCCTACTTGCACCAAGGATCAGTCATTTTGGGAGGGATGAGGCAGGCAGAGAGGGCTGCCTGTAGGAGTTCTGATGCTTTGTGCTCCCCTTCCTCCCCTGGGATGTGGGGACACGGCACAGTCAATGGTGAGGGTCTGGTCCTAGAGGCTCAGTGAAGTCCCCTTGGCTGAGAGTGTCCCAGTGCAAACCTGGGAGAGGGGATGTGGCTCACCTGGACCCCTGGATGAGAAGGGGAGGGTGGGCTGCAGTGCAGCTCGGCAGTGTCTCTGTGCCTGCCGTCCCCACGCAGCGCCTGAGCGAGCCGTGGGCATGGAGGCCCCCTCAGCCGGCTCGCAGCATGTGGTGGGTCAGCGTTCGATGGGCACAAAGTGCAGAAACCGGCATATTTGGCCCCATGGTCTGTGATTAGAGCGAGTGGCCATGGCAAAGGACTCAGCAGGAAGGGTTTTGTCCCTGCATGCAGAGAAGGCAGTGACATCCCTCTCGAGGTCCCTCTGGTGTGCGCCTGCAGCTCCATACACCCTCTGCTAAAACGCTTTTTCACCCAAACCAGCAGCTCTAAGTGTGACATTGGCGTTTCAGGTTGTTATTGTGTCCCTGCAGCGACACATGGCTTCTTGGTGATGTTCTAGGACTCCCTCCTGCCCACATGGCCTTACCCAGCTGATGGGCTTCATCCCTCCTGGTCAGCCTCTGCCCAGGGGTCAGTCTCCTTCCCAGGGGTGCAGAGGTTGAGTCTTTGCTCACTGCCATTCTCCACTTATCCAAAGAGATGCCAAGGTCAGATCATCCAGCATAAATCAGGCTGGCTTCATTCATGTCACTCAAAAGCATCTCGGCTGAGGAGCAGCCTCCATCTCCACAGGCAAGGACCTGTCTGTAAATGCTCTGCACAGGGGCTGGGTTTAGTCCTCAGTTACAGCACAGACGCCTGCATCTTCAAAGCCTTCCTCACTGTGTTCCTGGGTTTGGGTTGGGGTGATCGCAGAGCCAAGCGTTCTCGGTAAAATCCCAATGAAGCCCAGGAGGGAAGGGCAGGCAGCATCCCTGGCTGTCGTGGCCAGGGAGGGCAGATGTGGCCCTGCTGTCTGAACTGCTCCAAACTGGGGCTGATGCTCTCCAGCCCTTCCCGTCCTCAGCCCAGCATCCCTCCTCCTCTTTGGTAGCCCTGGTGCTCTCACCCTTAGGGAGCAAAGGTGGCAGAAAATACCCCCAGTTCAAATGGGTGATTTTCTGCTCCTTTAGGTCCCCGTGCTGGTTATGGCCAGGCCAAGCGAGGACCAGTAGCTGGTGCCTGGACGGAACCAGACTGACCCGAGTTTTCCTCACCAGCCTGTTTCCATGTATGTCCTTTTGTGCCTCTTCTCGTACGATATCTCCTGTCCTCCCACGGATGGCATGACTGGACTCTCAATATGCTGGGGATCAGTTTTTGGCATTTTATCTTGATTTTTTTTCTGGGAGACCCAAGTACTCAGAGCGGGCAGGTGGACTATGGATTCAATCCCAGCTCCTCTTTGCCAACAGCGAGGAAAGCCAGCACTTTTCAAGCAGACAGATGAACTGAGAACCGAAGTTTCTCAGACAGGAGGAGCTCACGTCACTCTAGGCCCTTTTCTAAATCTGGAAACCCAGCGCTGTTGAGCAGGTTCCATGTTTGGTCACCAGCTCCCCTCCCACGTGTGGGCAGGTAGGATGCGGATGTGGAAAACCACCGACGCAATTAGCAGCGGGCTGCGTTTTGCTTTGGCAGGCAGCCTCTCCGAGCCCTGAGACAGGCGCTGTGAAGGAGCCCGGCGTGCAGCCCTGGCTCCGCTGCTCAGCACAGGCGCCGTGGGTCTCTCACAGCATCGGAGACCCCAGTGTTTTTCCCAGCAGGAAAATATCATAGAATCATAGAATGGTTAGAGTTGGAAAGGACCTTCAAAGCTCACCCAGTCCAACCCCCCTGCAAGGAGCAGGGACATCTCCAACCAAATCAGGTTGCTCAGAGCCCTGGCCAACCTGGCCTTGAATGTTTCCAGGGATGGGGCATCCACCACCTCTCTGGGCAACCTGGGATAGTGCTCCACCACCCTCAGCGTAAAAAAATCATGTTGAGAATCGCCCTGCCAACTAACTCACCGGCTGTGTAACGCTGCTGTACGGCATTTGGTGCTCTTATGATTATGAGTACCATTCACTTTCCTTCTGTAGTTGGTGATTTGAGAGGGTAATCTGTAATTTTTGAGACTGGGAGGGTTAACTGATGTTCTCCTCTTCTGATCCAGACCCTGACATACCCATTTTGTCCCATTTCTGCCTGTAGAAGCAAAGGCCTCTTTGTCCACAGGCTGATGCTGGATGCAGGCTGTCTGTGCTGCGCTTGGCTCTGGCCGGGCCATCAGAGCATCCTTCCCTTGCCCACCACGCTGCACCAGGGCTGCCAAGCATCTCTGGTGCCCGGGCAGGGCTGGCAGTGTGGGGGCGAGGGGAAGGAAGGAACAACCTGTGGGCAGCACCGTGACTCAGCTGCAGGCCATCAGCGTGAGGCATGGAGGGGGAGATGGTTTGCTGGCCTTGGTAGACACCCTCTGCCCTGCGATGCAGCCCCAGTGCACCCCAGAGCCGTCACCTTGGGGTAAGTGGACATCCATTGCCGCAGCAGTATCCACGTGCCACAGAGACGCGATTCTGAGGTTCGTATCCGGAATCCAGCTGAGCCAGCGGAGGGTTGGCATCTCCTCCCCGCTCCTGGCCCTGGACCAAACTGCCTGCCAGCTGTTTGGCCATGGGTTTGGCTACAATAAGCCCCTGGCCTGCAGAACGACCCCTTTCCCCCTCTCCACTTTCGCGCTGCTGCCTGGCACATGGTGGAAATCCACCGCAGTGGCTCGGTGCCAGGCCATGTCATCCAGCCCCGGGGCCGGCGATAAAGGCCACATGGGTCTGGCATGGGTTTAGAAAACTTCACAGGAAACCTTTCTTGAGCTTCTGAGAGCTGCTGAGAGCAGGACGCTCTGGGGGCTCGCGTGGTGCGTGGCACCAGGGTTCCCCAGTGTGTGCATCTATCTCCCCTTGCATCCGCAGAGCTGTTGGCTTTGGTGATGGATATTTATGGATTTAGGATCTACCTGCATCGAGTTAGCTCCTAAATCTACAGATTAAATCGAGCTAATCCTAACTAGAGCAAAGCTGTGAGCACAAGTGTGGGCTGATGGCCCGACTGCGCCTGAGGGATGCGGGGGACCGACAGGACTGTGCTCTGACTGCTGCCAGCGCTGGTTTGGGGACCGCTGGAAGTGGGCTCCCTGCTCCCAGCCACAAGTGTGGGTGTTCCAGGGAAATCACAGAACTCAGAGCTGTGGGCTGGGTTTTTTCCATCCCTAAAGGCAAGAAGAGAGAGCAAAACCTGCAGGCTGGGAAAGCCTCAGTGTAGAAATGCCGAAAGTGGGGTTGCAGCTCACTCAGGCTGTAAATACAACATGCTGGGGGGGCAGGGCCACGAGGTGCCATACCTTTGGGCTGGGAGAGACCTGGTTGCAGGTAGATCATACAGCTGAGCATCTCAGTGGCAGTGCTTTGCAAAGGAGATGCCAGCATCTCCTCTCCTCCCCCCACGGCTGCCCCACGCCGGCTCCCCAGCCTACTTGCAGTCGTGTCACAGGCAAATCTCCCTTCCTTCCTCCTCAGCTCTTAGGATTATTTTTTTTTTTTCCTCTTTGGAGAAAACAATGCTTGAGGGCAAGGGAAGCCGTCCGGCTCCAGGCTGGCTTCCCTCTGCAGCGTTACTGGCCCTTGAGCTTTCCTCAGGGTTTGTTTCTCTAGGATGCTGCTCAGGATGGCAGCGATCAGCACAACCAGCACAGAAACATCATGGAAATGTGGGCTTTATTTTTTTTTTTAATTTTTCTGGTTGGACTTCGCATTTTGAACTCAGTTTGAATTAACCTGCATTTCTTCTTAAGCCCTGGAGAGGATGAGGTTCCTGATCCTGCCCTGCTCTATGATGCTGATGATCCATCCTCGCTGCGGGAGGCTTTGGGGGCCAAATGTTCAGACATGTTCAGCTGCAAGCTGAAGTTTTCTCCAGCAAAATGCAACCCCTGAGACATGCTGTGCTCACAGTTAGAGCTCTGCCTCCCTGACAGACACCATCCACACTGGGGTCCCCTGCCCACAGTATCCCTGTAGCTCTGTGTCTCCTCCATGGGTCAGACTGAGCTCCATCTCCACCGCCAGCGTGAGCTGATCGTGCCCTGTATTTTTGCAGGCGAGACAGAGGACCCAAGGCCATGCCCGTGAGGAGTGAGGAGCAGCTGCGCACTCGCCCTATCGTCGCAGTCGCCCTGCGGTCTCTGTGCCCACCCCGTGCTGCAGCCTCAGCCCGGCCATGGAGAGCGCAGGTGGGTGATGCTGAGCAACCCAGGGTGCCCCAATTGAATGAACCCACCTTCTTCTGCCTCGATTAGCCCGCGATAAAATACGTGGATATCTCAGGATTGCTGCTGGGCAGACATTTCTTTTCAAGGCATTGGCCAACCCTCCTGGATAGATGGGAAACGAGGCACGAGGCAACTGAGAGGCAGCCAAAAGATTTTCTGTAGCAGGGCACTCCGAAAACACCAGGTCTGGCAACCACTCCCATTTGGATTTTAAAGCAGTTCTATGTTTTATTGTATTTTTTTGTGTCCGCTGTGTTTTATTTCCATGCTGTTTCACAAGGTGTTGTTGGTCTCCCGGCACTCTGAGGTCAGGATATCCATGCCGAAACATTTTATTTTATTTCTAAGCCACTACTGTTTGTTGTTGGGAGGTTGAGGTTGTTTTTAGATCAAAGTGCCTCTTGTTTGTGTTGGAATGAACCCTTTGATGCTCTGCTCCCCGTGAAGAAACCTCAGCGTATCATGACCATAGTTGCTTTGATTCAGAAAAAGAGGACAGTATTTTTATCAGTGGTCAGGAAAAACTTCACCTGCTAGTTAAAAGCATACACAAATGAAAATAATAGGAAATTTGAAATAGTCCATTATTGTGTAATTCCCTAGTGCAAAACCAATGAACGTAATTGGGAAACTGAGGAGCTTTACAAAATCACAGGAGAGAAAGCAAAAAGGAGAGAAAACAGAAATTTCCAAAGCAAAATTTTGACATTTCCCCAAATATCACTTCCAAAATGAGAAAAATCTTGTTTCAAGGGATATTTTTGCACTGTGGTTTCCCCCGTGTGGGTACGATGGCATGAACTGTGCTGGCAGAGACGGGACTTCCTGTGTCCGCACACAACTTCACCGGCGCTTGTGAATAATTGTGAACCCAAGCGTGCGGTTGCTTTCTAACACAGCTTTGGCTGAAGCTGCAGCAGTAAGCATTCCTCTGCAGAAGAAGCCTGAATTGAATGAATACTTCGTACAAGCATCCTTAAGGGGATGCACTTCCCTGAGGTCAGTAAATAGGTGGACTATTTTGGTTTTGGAGCGTACTCAGGAGCAGGCCATCACCAATAACTTCGAATTTTGCATTTCCTAGTTGTCTTTTATGCAGGGCTCGTGTCTGCTGCCCCTGTGCCCTGCTCACCATCTCACTGGACCCTGGCACTGTGGTCTTGGGTTTGGAGAGGGTGAGAGTGCCTTGTAAAATCCCCTCTGTATTTTCCTGGTTCCTTTCCCGTAGCTCCCAACCAGCCAGCTCCCAACTGTAACTGCACCTGTAACTGCTCCTTGTAAAGCCCTAAGCACCACCTGCTCCACCAGCAAGACCCAGCCCAGTTGGGTTTATCTCCTTCCAGAGCCAAGGAATGGTGTTTGGAGGCTGTGGTCCCTCAGCACAGTTCTTAAGTAGTAAAGATGAGTGCCCACCACTGTCCACCCATCATCTCTCTGATGTTAGGGAAGACAGAGCTGTGGCAGAAGAGGGTGTGGAGGGAATGAGCAAATTCAGGACCAAAACTGAGCAGGAAATGTGGTGGTAATGACACCAATCCCATGTGGATGAGACAGCTCAGATGGAGCAGTGTCTGGAGCTCCCTTAGGACCTGTTAAGTTGCTCCTTGCTTGCACCCTTGGCATGCAGGTGAGACCCCCTCAGCCACTGCTGGCAACGGTCCGGGCCCCAACGGTGAACGGAGAGGCAGGAACCTGCCCCGGGAAAGAGCCCCGGGATACGGTGACCACAAGCATCTGAGATCCTACCCGGCATCAGGCTATGTTCTGTCTGCTCCAGCCTACAACTTCCTACAGAAGGAGAACACCATCTAATAATACCCAACTTCATATAATGCTATTTTTCTTCACAAAAGGGCAAGGGAAAGGCTAGCCCAGTGTAAGGAGGGACACAAAGTCAGACCATGGTGGAGTAAAAGGCCCTTGCAGCTTTTCCTGCCCTGCTGTCAGGGCTGACTTTCATTTTACGTCTGCGACATCTCAGCGCACGTGGCCGGCCAGCTGCCGTGCGAGCTTGCTTGTAATCACGAGCCCTCACCTCATGTACAAGTCATACCCCAAACTGGGTCTTATTTTTGGCCGAAAGCAGGATGCAGTTTGGTTTTGACGTGCACGAGGTACGTGTGGTGGTTATCAGGCAGAAGCACTGACCTCAGGTCCCTGCCTGGGGAGCAGAAGGTGCTCGGGGCCCGCGGGTGGGTGGTCGCATGTTGGGGAGAGGGTGTGAGGGGTCATAGGTGGATGGCAGGAGGTGATGTGTCCAGCCTGGTGGCTCTGCCTGGCTTTCCCAGGGGGGTGGGATTCTGGCGTGGGCAGCAGACCTTGTTGCAAGAGTGCTCTTTGCAATGGGCATAAGGCTGAGGCGAAATCCATGCGGTGCCAAAAACGCAGAGGTGTTTCTGCTCTGTCATGGTGCCGAGTTGTGGTTTAATTTTGTTAGTTTCTATATTTAATGTGTGATTTTTTTATTGAACAAGAGAAGGGGGGCTTTGCGGAGCTCATGCATGAGCAGTCCTCTGCAGAGCTTCTCTACTGCCATGTCCCCGCTGGAGCACTTGGCTCTCCAGTATGGATCCACAGGCCACCAGTCCATGGGGTGTCATTTGCCCCCCAGCTCCAGTGGCGCCGGGGAGCGCTCTGACCTGTTTCCATCGAGGCTCATCCAGGCATGAAGCCTGCTGAGATGGCCATCCTGAGGGATGTGACGAGGACGTAATCCCTGCACTCACTGCGCACCCAAACCGGTGCCTCTTCCCCCGGCGTGGTCCCCAGGTGCCAGTCTCCCAGGGGTGCTGGCCCGGCTGCTCACCTCCTCTTTGTCCCTGCCAGAGGTGGAGTCAGACATCCTGCGCCGCGTCCGCACGCTGCTGCGAGAGCTGGACGGCCACCACCCCTCCTGCCAGTGTGACCGAGGTAAGGCGGACCCCCAGCATGCTGTCCCTCGTGCTGGGACATTGCTTGGCTCCAAACCCTCCACCGCTCCCCTCTTTCAGATGGTGCCAGGGTGGGGGACATAGGGTGGCCTCACCTCCCTGGCGCTGCTCTACCCTTTCTAACTTTCTCTCGGAGATGATAAATCTTTGGCAAGTTACTGGCGTGCACCACCCTCAGCAGCTTTCATCCCTCCTCTACGTGGCTGTTACATCCTTTTTCACTCACCCAGAGGGTCCAACACTGGTGGGACATCAGACACCAGAGCTTGTGATGCTGTTCCCAGCTCTGACACCGACTCGCCGCATGGCCCTGTCCAACTCACTTAACACCTCTGGGTTGGACTCTCCCCATCTCTCTCTGCTGGGATATCACTTTGCCATGCACTGCTCAGCTCCTCGCTGAAGGGTCCATTGAAATCCCTGCTAAGTTTCAGTTTTGGAGAATAAAACCTCAGCTGACCCAGGAAAATGGACTGCCCTAGGAAACTTCATTAATTTTGAAAAAATCAATTTTGCTTGGAGCACATGGACTATTTTACAGTTAATTAAATTTGATTTTGTCTGGAATGAGCCTTGGCATCTGCAGGGCTGAGATGCTTTGTGGTCCCTGTTCTGAGTGTGAGCTATCAGCAGACAGCATTCAGGTGCTGTGGTGGGACCAGCAGGAACCCAAATTCCTCAGAGCAGGCAGTCATAAACAGAGCAACAGAGGGAACAGGAAACGTCTCCAGGACCTTTTTCCAAAGGTTTCCTAGCATTAGAGGCACGACCCATCGATGCTGCATCCAGAATCGGGGCAGCAGCATGACGTCTCCTCGCAGAGGGTCACTGGTTGAAACGGAGGGCAGAGGAGCGTGGTTTAGCTCTGACAGCAATGTCCGTGTAGCAACCCAGAGGGTGATTTTTGCAGCAAGGTCTCCTGATTCCTCTGGGAAATGCCGCCCCTGATCCATCGCTGCTCTGCTTGGCAACCTGACCTCTTTCTTGGCTCTTACTTCTCAGGGATGCTGCGATGGACCCTGCATAAAAAAATCGACCAGAATCCCAGTAACAGCTCTGTCCTGGTCAGGATCCTGGTGAAGGAGCTGGAAAGGGTGAGTGCTGCCTCAGAGACGTCCCCTGAGTGCTGGGATCAGCCCCTCCATGGCATGTCCCCTTCTGTGGGGTGTGGGGGAGCAGGAGAATGGGGACTCAGCTGCACCCACAGGGCTCTGCCTCCCTCCTGGGGCATCCAGGGCTCGAGATGGCTAAGGTGTTTTTAGGGACCTTGAGCCTGGCTCATAGCAAAGAGTGGAAAACTCCACGGGGCACCAGGGCAGAGCTGTAGCTCGTCCCCAGGTGACGGCTGCAGGGATGAGGGTTTGCCCCAGAAGTGACGGGCTCCTCAACGCTGAAGCAGCCAAAGGCAGCCGGCCTCTGCGGCTTGCAAATAACAAAATGCAAAACACTTCTGACCGCCCCTAAATCTCCCTTATCCCACCCCAGCCAGCTGTAGTCACAGGCAGAGTGGAAATTTCTCCTCCATGTCACTCATTTCATCCCCAGAGGGTGTCAGAGCACAAACATCTCACCCACTATCCTGTTCTGAGAATATCTGATGGAAACCTTGTGATGGACTTTTTGTTTCATTGATTTGTCTTATCATTTTCTGATCTTGTGTAAAACTTCAGCACCCTCAGCACCCTGGGGTGACCTGGTTTGTGGTCTGATGAGACATCATGTGTAGAAGTAGCACCTTTTCTCTCTTAGGACCGTGCCTCATTTTGCGCTCTCATTCCGGTGCAGGGGAGGAAGAGCCTATTTCCCCCCTCCCCTTCCTCCTCCCCATCCTGGTGACCAGCCCCTGCTAGTTGTCTTTTGCGCAGAAACCTCCCCGTACCATTTTCTCTGCATCTTTGCTGTTTCTCCTTTGAGCTGGGATGGAGCCGCCTTGCTCAGTGTTGCTCTATCTCCTGCCAGCCGCTGCTCAGCCCTGCTGACCCCCTTCCATCGACATTCCCATATCACACCGTGAGCTTCGCCAGCCCAGCACGGACTCCTGTTATTGCCAATCTCTGTTTCCTGCCGTTTGAGCAGCTCTGAGGCCCTTCGCAGGCTGTTTCTGCGCACTACAGCGGTTTAGCGTCCATCAGTGCCTTGGGGAGGGATCTTACCAAGCGGCTTTCGCAAATCCAGAGAAGCAGGAGCATCCACACCACCCTTGGCTGGGGATGCGGGGATTTCCCCAGGTGACTTAAGGTCTGCATTCCTTCCAAAAGCCATGTCAGTCCCTCCCTGTTACACCTATTATCGCTCTGCTACTCTTATCTGTCCCTGCCCAGGAGGGATGTCAGGCTGCCCACTCCGTAATTCCCTTCATCTCCCTGAAGCTTTTCTTAGAATCACTTTTTTTTTTTTTTTTTTTTTTTTTTTTTCTTTTTTTTTTTTCCCCCAGCCCATTATACAATGAAATCAAGTTTTGTAGATTTATAATTTTTTTTCTTCCCTACCCTTGTGGCTTTATTTGGGTGATTTTTAGCCTTGCTGGCCGTGGGAAACGGCTGATCGGTTTAAATCTGTTTGTTCCCCCTCCCCGGGAAGGAAAACGCAGCTTGTGCTGCTCCTCAGCCGGGGGGGGGAGCTGGCTTTTCGGGTGCCGGCTCTCATTACCGTCCCGCTTCCCTGGGCGGTGTGTTCGGCTTCGACAGTGGAACTCCTGAGCTCCCCGCTGGCGCATCCTCTGCGAGTTACTGAGCAATGGCTCCGCAACGCCTCTGGAAATCGTCCTGGCTTTGTCGCCCGTGGAGAGACTGAGTGGTTTCCTAGGAGCGAGAACGCGCGCAAGGAGATTTTCAAAGTGGGCTTACGAGTGGGAATCGGAGTGCTTGGTAACTACGAATTAAATTTCTTTTCCCCAAGTCAGAGCGGCTTCAGCAGCACTTCTTACGGGTGTGATTTTGAAAGCCGTGTTTGAACTGCACGGCAGTCAGCTGTGTTCACTTATAGCTCTTGCTAAAGTGCTGTTTGTGTTAATTATTCATTCAAATATAAGCTTCAAATTTTAATCTTGCATGTAGAGGACCAAAATTAAAAAAACTGTCAAGTAAAAACCAAAACAAAACTGGTGGTTTTTTTTCTTTTTAGGAAATGTACTCAGCTACTGCTGTTAGAAGTAACTGAGTACTACGGAGATGCTAAGGTGTGTATGGGGAGGGTCTGTGTTTTTAAGCTTGTTTGCTTTGTGGACTTAGCGTGGCACTTAATTTTCGTGGTTTCCTCTGCCTGCTGGTGGTTAGGCCTTAAAAATGGGAGGAATTTTCAGATGGCAAAGGGAGGGGGGAAAAACATTGACAGCCACAAAAAATCAAGAGTTCAAATGCAGTTGTAAAGCCTACATCGAGTCTTTCAAACTTCAAATGGCTCTCGTTCTGCAAAATCGAGAGGATTTGTGATTTTTTGAGGGGAATCTATTTTACTTGCTCGGTGGAACATTAATCTCGTTTTAGGGGCTTTTCCCTGAAGAGTGAATTCAGAAGTGAATGCACACATTGAAACCGAAAACCCATGTAAATGACTAGTGCAGGGGAAAATCGGGGTTTCCTTATTATCCTGTAAGAGTTGTGCAGCTGGGTGTTAAGTGCCCCAGCATGGTTTTGTGGCTGTGGGAAGCCTGAGCGCCTGTGCAGTTAAAGCTGCCGGAGCAGTGCTGCTGTGCTCGCCCTTCCTTGGTCAACACAACCGCAGGATGACTTCAGACAGGGAAACCAGAGAGATGGCTTCATTTCGTGAAACTTAATGGAATATGGAATCTGTGGTGTGATATATATTCTTTTTGCTTGATTTTCTATTTTTGGCTGTGTTTACATGCACGAGCTTGCCTCTCTTTTCAGTTGTAACAGGAAAATGTGCCAGTAAAGACATTAGTTATGCTGGTTCTCGTGTCCCACTGTAACTGCAGTTCCTGTCCTTAGTCATTGTCCTTAGTCCTTGGTATAAGTTGATACAGAAGTGTTTCCAAGTCTTTTCTGCTTTTCCAGGATAAACCTGCTCATGAACAAAGGATGTTTTTACCATTTTCTTAATGCTGTCACTGTCTGACGTCAGCACCTCGCTAATGATGTTTCCTGACTGTGCCCAGTCAGTGCTTTTCTCATGTGTTTTGTTTGTAAACAGATGGAAACTGAACTATTGTGCTGTGCGTGATTCAGTCAGCTTCCTTTTATACAGTCTGATTTGTAGCATAATAGTTGCACATCCTAGCTGTTTAGAACAAGTCATTTGTTTGTTGAAATGCTTCATACTAATCTCAGTTGTTCTTTTTCAATCGATTTTGATTGAATTCAGTCACCTTGTACCCCAATGTAATGCGTTTATGCTTATAAAAGTCCAAATTTTTGGTGTGTAATTCCAGTTTGCTTAAAATACTGTGCATCTTTCTGGAGCTTTTACGTGTTTTTTGTGTCTTGCAGTGAAACCGCGCGGTTTGGATGATGGTAGTGCCTGGAAATGCCCCGGTCATACAGCAGGACCGCGCTCTGGAGCCTGACTTAGGACGAGACTCAACGGAGAACTCCGCCATGGGCCCCGACACGGAGCCGGCGGCCGAGGAGGTTGGCCCGGAGCTAGAGGAGGTGCGGAAGCTGCGGGAGCTCGTGAGGAGGCTGGAGATGGAGAATCAGCACTCAAGAATGAAGAGTAGCAGGAGCGTGCTCGGGACAAACGTGCAGAGTGAGATCCATACTGGTGTGGATAACCATGGCTCGGCTCTTAACGGGATGGAAATTAATAACAGCATCAATGCGATAACTGAGAAGCGAGAGTTGCAGATAATGGCAGATCTGCACAACCAATTAAGCAGAATAAGAAAAGAGGAAGGAGAGAACAACTGCTTAAGAAGGGACATAGATGTCCAAATGCAATATAGGTGCAACAGTGCCACTGAGGAATTGTCTTCCAGTACGTGTAAGGTGGAAACGCAGAGCGATGGTACCCTTAGATGTTCTTCACGTATGGATACAAGTCCAGAGCCTACGGGAGACTTGATCATTGCAGGTATTGATTCCTCAGCTAAAATAAACGAACAGAATCCCAGTGAAAAAGGTGGAGATGTGGAAAGTCTTTCGAATAACACAGATCTGGATGAAGTGAAAGTGTTAGAACTTGGAAATTGCAATGAAGAAGAAGATAGCTGGTACGTATCTCAAACTTTAGCGCTGTATGAGCTTGTGCTGCTGCGGTTGGGAGTTTCTGTGTTCAGGTGTGCCATCATTTTTAAGGGTGTAAGTGATTTCTACACAGTGCTTTGATTTTTAGCAGCAGGAATGCAGTTCTCATTGTCGCCTGTTCTTATTTTTAAGACCATTGTGCCAGAGCATTTTTTTTTTTTTAATCAGTTTAACTATAAGGCTTGTCTTTCCCTTTTGTTCCTGATACTGCTGTAGCAAACACAGAAAACTTCCTTTCCCTGTTAGTTTGCTTATGTATAACACATGCAGATGAATGAATAGTGGAGTTCTAAAACTTTGTACATAACTGTCAAATACTCTATTTAAATAAGAATTCGGTAAAACGCAAACTGAGACCTTGAACCATCTGGGACTCGTGGCTTTTGCTTGTATGTAAGGTGACAAATCATGTCCATTTCCTGAGTCCTGTTTCTTTGCAGCTAACCTGTTTGTTTTGTTTAGAGACATGAACTGGAACAGATCAGCAGTGTAATCCTGAACTGACCTTACTTTGTAGGGCTCTCCACCAGCAGCCTCGTTTAGAACCTGTTTTATCAATCAGCAGATTAATTTCCCTTGCCCTTCCAAAGCTAGTTACAGTTCGCGGCTAATTCCAGCTCGTGCAATAGCTGTGACTTGAGATTTTACCTAGGGTTCTTAATTTTAAGACTTTGTGGGACAGCCTCGGGGATCTGCAAATTGTGTTTCAAAGCTGGGTAGCTAGAGAGCAATCTGGCAGCCAAGATAGCATTGCAGGATGGTTGCTGAATACAAAACAACTTTTTTTTTCTTTGCAGGCTTTCTTTTAAAATCCAAATACTGGCTCTAAGTTGATCACTGAAACTCTTTAGCATACCTAACCAGCCTTTTGAGCAGATTTATAAAAAAAAAAAGATAAAGGAATGTATTTATCAAGCTGAATGTGGAAGGTAGGCTTTGTTGTTTCCGTGTCAATGAAAACAGCAGGTTTTATGATCACATTTGTGTAGCCTTGTGACGTGAGGGATTCTCCAGACTGCGCTGACTTGGTAAGAAACCAGACGGCGTCTGAGATTTACACAGGCGGTGAGCGCTGTCCAGTGCGATCGGGAGGGACTGGGAGGCTCGGCTTATCAACCCACCTTGAGTGGGTGGCTGAGGCTGTTCTTTGCCAGGTACCCTTCTCACTAGGCCTTGTAGGGTTCTTCGCGTTTTTGATTCCTCTGTTTTCTTGTTGAACTTGGTTAAGGCAGGCTAGCGGATTAAAAAGAGGCGCCCCGAGCAGTTTAAATAAAAGTGGTATGACGGAGCTCTTGTGCAAGTTGTGTTCTCATAAATTATCTTTGGTTGTGTTGCGTTACTTCTCTCTGTTTTGTTTTCTTCTTGTCAAACAACCCTGGTGAAACAAGGAGCTGTTTTTACTGTGCAGACACTCGTGCATTACTACCAGCAGTCACCAGAAAGCAGTTGGAGGAATGAGGGAGAGGGGAGGCTTTTTTAAAAAAAAAACAAACAAACCAACCAAACAAAAAAACCTCCACCAAACAACCCAACAGAAAACTTAATGCTCTATGGATTTAGGATGAACTTTACTAAGGTGGCTTTGCGGGCTGGGGGGAGTTTTGTGCTGCCTGGATGGAAGCCATGTCTAAATGTGTTGAGCAGTGCACTAGTCAAAGTGCTTACTATCTTGTTACACTTGCAGTCCTTTTTTGATATTATACATTGGAGAAAAAAACTGTAGCTAATATTGGAACACACCCTGTGTCCTTTGATACTTACGATGTTTAGTGATTTCTGAGAAATTCAGCAATAGTGCTTATATCTTCACGTCATTCTAGCTTTAAGAACAGGTCCAAACTTTTGAGTGATTTCTGTTGCGGTACTGTGCTTCTGCCCCATGAGTTCTGAGAAGGTTTGGCACCTCGGGTTAAGTCTGCCACGTGGATTTTTGCTGCTTCAGCTGAGGTGGTGACAGCAAAAACCACTGCCCTAGGAGAGCCGAGGTGGAAGAGCAAAGGGGTGGGTCAGAGGATTTGTTGCTGTTCTCTGCAGGTGCAGACAGAGTCTGTCTCTGCACTGTTTTGAAATCGTTGGTTTTATTTGGATCAAACTTGGAAGCGTTTCTGTGCAGCTTCTCCTGGCTTCAGCAAGATTTGTGTGGTCTGACGTTTTGATTTAAAACCGGCATTGCCTGAACTCCTGTGAAACGTGAGGCGCTGCATCCTGCACAGTATCTGTAGCTCTGTACTTGGGTGTCTGTCCCTTGACTTGCTGTCTGGGGTCGCTTTCTCAAATAGCTACTCAAAATTGTAGATGTCCTTGGGACCCAGTCGAGGGAAAGCTGGCTGGCTGCACCGCTGCGTTCAGCGGGATGCTTAACTTGGACTTCAGGGCTGTTTGCCCCTTACTGGTTACCAGTTTGCTCCCTTACGTGCATTCAGCACAGGTCAGCTCTGAGCTGCTGTGGAAAGGCTGTTACCCGTGCAGAAGGGAACAAACAAGTGATGCTTGCACTAAGTACCTCGTTTGTCGTTCTTAGGCACTCTCCAAATACACAAATTACATTGTGGTTTTCTGTGCGTTTAATTTCTTCTTCTTCCTGCAGTGATGTGTGTTCAGTTTGTTGCGCGTTCCCGTGCCGCTTGTTTGGTGTTTTGCCCATTGTCGGTTATTTTTCCTGGTGAGACTTGGGAGAGAGAATTTTGCCTTGGAATTAGGACGAAGTGATTCAAATTCCAACTCCCTCTGAACTAGACAGCGTTCTTATTAATGTGTCATTGGACGAAGGAGAGAGATAAAGACACGTCAGAAGTGAAGAGCCTTAGACTTTCAGTGTTCTTTCTCCTTTTTACTGGATTAGACTATTTTTGCCCCGTCTCCTTTGGAACGAGTACCGAACTCTGTCCATGCCTCACCTTGAACAACTTTGGGTTTTCTCTTTGAGGGAAGGAGAGAGGCCCTTGCACGTGTCTCCCCAGTATTGCTACTGCTGTGGCTTAAGATCTTGATTCCAGCGGCCAGACTGCCAGCGGATTTAACATGGGGCTTCGGATAAGTGTTTTTGTATGTTCTTCTGCTTTTTTAAAAAAAAAAAAACAACCCAAAACACACCAGAACAATCAAAGCCACGTAACAGAACCTTTCATTTATGTTTATTTCAAATTACTGAGTTCCTTTTAGAAGAATACCTAAAATACGATGGGTACGTACATGAATGTACATGCCCACTCACCCAAACAAGTCCTGGTTTTTTTGTGGGGTGAGGAGGATGAATCTGTGTCGCTCAGGTGAATCCCTGCGTTGCTGCTACATCCATGCACAGTTTTAGTTCCCAAGCAGGTTGTGCTGCCTTCACCTTGGTGTTACGTTGTCTCCTGCCTGAACAAACCGAGTTTCACCAAACGAGGGTGTGGTTCTGCTCGAAACTAGGGTGTTATACCAGTCCAGCATCGTGACAAACAGGGCATCGCGTGCCTGCAGTTTGGGGGAGAAGGTTGACTCCCCGCTCTCCATATCATCCATTTGTACGTTCCCACAGGCCACGCAGTAGTTTTCCCGCGATCCATCTTTCCTTGCCAGCAACGCTCTGCGTGACTTAGAAACAGTTAGCTCTGTTGCTTTAAATGGTGCGTTGTTTCGCTGTTGCTTTCCGCGACACTGTATTGTTGGTTCTGGTATTTCTGTTCAGCAGCAGTGTTGAGATGTGAGATTAGAACAGCGTAAGCACAGTAAGAAATCTGAAAATCAGCTCTCTGAAGTCTGATATATAAAGGGAAGGAAATTGAATGTATTACATGTTTTGTAGAAGAACTTAACCGCCTTTTTAGCACTTTATGGAGGCACATCTTATAAACCCAAATTGTTTTAAGCACATTTAGCTGTCTTGTGTCTTTCTCCTTGCATTGATTTGTATAACTCAGTTATAATATAACTTTGTATAACTCAGGTTTGAAATCAGCGTGACATCTGCCATTTTTGGTGCTGCTGTAGCTGCTGGTACCAAGTGCTGTGAAAGATGTATAACAAACCAAGCACGTGTCTTAAAAACTGAGGTCACTTGACTTTCAGTTTTATTTACTCATGTAGTAGGTACAGAGCTTTCTGCAGCCTGAATTCTCTTAGGATCTATAGGTTTACTAGTGCAAATACTCCGCGTGATTAGGATCTTAAATTCTCGGGCAGTACTGAGCAATGTACTGGGCAAAAGCCTGATATTTACTTTGATATTTACCCCAACGTTTACTTTCTGAATTTTGTATTAGGCCTTGTAACTGTCTACATAACTTCTTAGCTGTCTCTTGCAGTTTGACAAAAGAAAATATTCAAGGCACAACCTTTTGCCGTTTAAGCAGAACGTGCTTCGTAGGCAGACTGCTGAGCGGTGGGGACAAAGTGCGAGGTAAAGCCGAGGCAGCCGTCAGGTGTTTGCTAAACCCTGAACGCTTTGGCTGACTCGTAAACTGGCAGCCGTGTGCGTACTTAATGGCGTGCCTGAGTACGTTTTTTCCAGTGCTTGTTAACCTCACAAATCAAACAGCCTTAGAGGATAAAACTACCAGAAATAAAATTCTGCGTGTTTTTAAACGGAGCAGAGCGAGTTCTCTTTCAGAAGACAGCCTGGACGTGTGACTCTGTGCTACCCTGGCCTCTGCTGTCGCGGTTGTGCCGCGGTGGCTTATGGAGGGTGACACTGGGTGGGGGCAGCCTCTGCTAAAAGGGGACTTTTGGTTCTTAGTACTGTGTCCAGAAGAACACTCGCTTCTCTTTGTGAGGCTGGCGTTTCCAGTGTTTCAGCGGATGGCGTGCAGCGCTCCAGAAGAACAAGCTATGCCAGTGTATTTTGAGAAGTTTGCTTGCTAAGTGTGTTGAACCCTTCCCCAAAGTGACTTAAAAAGGGAAACAGTCAATCTGCTGCTGTAAAATCAAACCAGAATTCCTCTCTTTTTTATAAGTTGCCTCTCAGTGCTCTGAAAAATTGAGCTGTGCTTACCTAATTGAGTTTAATGAAGTTTTAAGTGAGACCATCTCTTGCCAATAGACTTGTCAGCTGAAAAATGAGAGTCCTCTGCCCGACTACAGCAGGCTGACAGCCTGGGAAGCAGGGAGCCCTGCTTGTGTGGAAACAGTTCCAGCAGTCAAACAGGTGTTACCATTTTCGCCTGACACGGACCTGGGTGGAAACATGATGAGAAGCACGGAAGGAGCTGGGTGGAACAACTTCTTCCTGAAGCAGAGCGGGATTTTCTCCCTTAACTTAAAATACGTGACCTGCCCTAAGGAGGCTGTTGGCCTCTTTTTTTGTTTGATGGTTTTACTGCTGCTTTTTTGGTCTGAACTGTAAAATAAATCCAGAGAGAGAGCACTTTGCTTTCTCTGGTTTATTGGATCTGAGTGGTTGTAATGCTCGTTTGCCCGTGCAGAAGCGCAGCACGATACGCTTGTGGGGTCTCTCGTAAAAGATAACACGGCACACTCAGGAATATTTGTGTTTGCGTTTCTCAGCATTCATTTATTTTGTCAGGAACAAATTAGCTTTTGGATGTCTTTATTTGCATGTGGTTTTGCGTAAAGCTTGGTATGAAAAAAGCTGCTGTATGAGACATAACTGAAGAGACTGAATTGCTGCTTCTGGAAGAAGATGGGTCTGGCCAGAGGCAGGGCATGCTGCTGTAGGGTCATGAGCGGCGTGTCAGGAGGTAACAGAGAGTAATTACCTTCTGCCCGTGCCCGGTCCCTCAGGAACAGAGGAAGAGATGGCTCTGAGAGCTGCTGCATCCAGAGATGTTCAGTCTGATAGCCTCAGACTGCAAAATCGTAGGATTCCAGGAGAGCTTTCTGCGTAGGTACAGCTTTTGGATGGGTTGTTTCTGTGCTTGCCCTGACCTGGGGACAGGGCAGGAGACAGAGGCGTAGGCTAGATGGACGCTTTGCTGCCAGCACGGTGTTTAAATATCCCAGTTGTTTGTATGTTTTGTTTTAGCCAAACACTGCTGTAGTGGATAGCACACCTGAGTCCCATAGTATGTTTCTGTAGCTTTTAAACATGAGGAGTTTGCAGAAATTGATGGGATAATTACTGAAATATGTGATTCATATTAGTTTTGTTTGGAAAGAGGGTGTTACGAACTGAATACGAGATGTCTGTGAGAACGGGTGACTGAACAGAAAGACTTGATGTATCTTGCAGGAGTGTCAAAAGTCACTGCCAGGAGAGAGAGCAGGAGGCAGTTGAAGCGCATGCGGACACTCTTTGAACTCTTAAAAGCATCCTTATGATCTCTTTATGTCAAATACTGGATTTTACCCTGATAAAGGCGGAATATTCAGTGTGAGGACAGGTGTTGGGAGCAGCTTAAATCAGTTGCACCGAGTGTGACGTGTAAGAATTAAAAGCTGTTTAATTTTTATATGTAGACACTGTTGGTTTGGTTTTTTCCCCCTTCACAAAAGTGTGTTGCTAAATAGCACAAATGTTAAAATATAGAGTGCTTTTCTTTCTGTTGGGATTTTTTTTTTTACTTTAAAAATGCAAATCATAGAATCATAGAATGGTAATGTGGAATATGTAAGTAAAATACTTGAGTTGCTTTCCATTCTGGCACCTCTACCCTTTGACCTTTCTTGAGAGAAATTTTCAGCTTAGGAAACATGGTTAAGATGCTGCCTCACACACAACCAGGTGTAGGTAACCCAAGATGATAAGGTGATTAAACCTGTCTGTGTGGAAGGCTAATCCTGTAGGTATATACAGAACGATGCTAGGTGTATGAGAACTGTCAAAAACTCGGGCTTTAGGAGAACTTATTTAACATAATGATTAAAAAAAAAAAAGGAAAGGTAGCATCTAGCACTTCCTAACTGTCTGAAGACTTCTGAATGTTCCAATGAAATGGTTTATCCCTGAGATCTGTGAGGAGAGTTCTTACTATTCGTTCCGTGTCTCGGAGCGCTGCTGTTAGAAGGTAGGAGACAGCTGTTGCCTGCAGTGGAATATCCAGAGCTGTGGGGGTTTTAACAGAAAATTCAACGGTTAGGCTTCTCAAAGCAGATCACCTTGAATCTCCAGTGAGAGCCACCTCCTCAGCCTTGCTGCCTTTGTCATGAGGTGGTTTTGGGGGGAGGAGCGGCAGGGGGGACCCGTGACGGTGAGTGTACCGACAGCGTAGCTGTCAGTAGCATTCCAGCAGCCTGGCCCTGGTCCTTGCCTTGCAGAGGCTCTGCGCTTTCTCTGGGAAGCCATCTTTAAGTGAACTTCACTGTGGTGGTAGGAAGCTTTGTTGCTGAGTCACAGTATACAAATTAAACTTTATTTTTTTCGCGTTTTTAATTTGGATAACTTTTCTATTGCTTACTGTTAGGTATACTTTAGTAAATGCTACTTTGGTGGCCATATGCTTTGAGTTAATGAGCATTTTTTGCTGTCTCCTTTCAATCCTTGCAAAGGCTCTATGTGTCCCCGAGAAAGTCTGCGGATCAGAGAACAAACTCACCTTTAAAATGGTGCCGGCAGGTGTTGGATAACCCCAGTCCCGAGACAGAGGCAGCCTGCCGAACTCTTATAAACAGAATTGACCAAGGTACGTGAACTGTGAACGTTACTTCTTGAAGTGTCTTTTATTTCCACGTGTGTACTTTACACTGCTGAGAAGCAGTAAAGCGAAGGAGCCGCGAAGTTTGCGGTTGCTGTAGCGAGGAGTATCCGCAGAGATAGCGCTTCAGCTGTCGTGCGCGCGGTGCCTGTTTGTACAGCCGTGTTTGTCGCTGGGTAAAATCCTCCCCGCTCTCTGTTTACACTGGCAGTGCCTCAGCTGAGGAAGGGAAGGATCATGCTGTAAACGGTAAGAAAACTCTGCTGGCTACAAGTGCTAGACCAAACAAACTGAGCTGGGATGGCTTTGTGGTTTTTAAGGTGCAAATACAGGCATTTCAAATTAATTGCCAAATTGACCACCTGGCTTTCTGGGGTTTTTTTAGTATGTTCAGACACTAAACACACATATATTTTAATGTTTTCAGACTCATAATTGATTTTTCTTTTTAATATTTAAACATCTTTAATGTTAAAATATGTAGAGGAGAAAATGTGCTTCTGGGAAGTGGGGGAGAGAATCATGTGAAACTCCTGTTGCAGCTTTTTTCTGTAGAAGAAGTTCGAGTGCTGTTGAGTGTTTCTGATGGTGACTGCTCTTACCGTGTTTTACCGTTAGTGTTATTACCTGGTAAGAGAGTTGTCTGGTGCTAAACGCTTGACATAATGAAACACTAACATCTGTAACTTGAAGAAATGGTGTCACTTTGAAAAAAGAAATAGTTTTTCTTCCAGTTTTGTCATCTCCTAAAAGCACTTTGTGGTGGCTCTCAGCTGGGTTACTAAACCGCTGGGGGAAAATCCCTTCCTTGCTCTGCCTGGAATGAAGACGCCACGGAGCGTTCTGTTCAGCGCTCGCATGCCACCCCCGTAGTCAGCAGCCGTAGGTTTGTGTTTCTGTGCCTGTTTTGGAGAGCAGAGGGTCAGTCCCCTGTCAGCCGGTCGCTGACCTGAGGGCTGGTGGAGCAGCTGCACAGCTTGCTTCGTTACCGGTCTGAGGTGGTGGCTCTGTCTCCGTGTCTCCGTACCTGGGGTACGTACCTGGCGGGTGTCCTGCCCCTCTCTCTCCAGCGCGCTCCGGCTTTGCGGGCGCAGTGTGCGAGTCCTGGGCCGGAGGGCTGGTAGCCGAGTCACTGAGGGGTTTGAAGTGAATAAGCAATGCTTTTCTGTGCCGTAGAGCTTTCTGCATTGTGCAGCTTGCCTCTGGCAGCTGGGATTTACCCTGCAGCTGGAGGGATGACCGGTTTTGTTATGTTCTTCTGACTCCTCACCACTGGAAAGCGTTGCAGAGCAGGCTGTGTTCCAGCCTCACCTGTCTGGCGTGACTCGTGAGCATCTAAACACAAAAGCTGTGGCTGGCAGTGCTTGGAAACGCGACGTTTCTGAGAGAACTGATGTTTTGAAGTTCAGTGATGTTTTTAACTGCTGAAAATACAGCCCCTGCTTTGGTACAAGAGTTGGTGCCTGCCTGGGCTTTGAAGGGGCTGGCTTTGCCTTCTGTGTGGCTGCAGTCATTCTGGTTTCACTTTGACCAGTGATTGCAAGACCGAGAGGCCACTGTTTGTTTTTCTTTCCTAAGTTTACATACTTACAGTGTTTTGGCACTGCTTGTAATCCAGCTTATTTTGAGTTTAGCCTTGAAATTCCTCATTTGTGATAACTGAACGTAGTTTGAGAACAAACCTCATTTACTTTTGTAAACATCTGCTTAAAAAATTGACTGAAGATTTGATTAACTTTGCTTTCTGTCTGAAATGTGTCAGGATTTATTTGTACTTTGTCACTGCTTTTTAACTAAAATAGTCTGGCCTTATATTTGTGGGGGAAGTAAAAAAGAAAACGATTTCTATGGTGAATCTTCATTATTCCCGTAGCTGCCCCTCTCTCGATGGTAAGGGTTCGGTGGGCGATTCGGCCGCCCCTTGGGTACGTACAGCTCCTGACTGAGTCATTTCCTTCGCGTTGCAGCTGCCGGTGTCCCGCGTCGGGCAGCGTGGATGTGCTACGTTTTGCTACCTGGCTTCTTTTTCATCCTTTCACCAACTCGTATGGGAGTCTGTCTGCTGAACAAATATTTCAGAGTGGTTGCTTTTCAGATTAACTTGCTTTCCTTTTAATCTAAAGCTAACTTTTGGTTTTTAATGCTGTTTTGATTCCATCGTTAAAAATTCAAAATAACCCGTGTAAACGTAAAGTGCAATGGAATTCTTTAAAATGAGGATGGGGTGTAGAAGTGACAGATATTTATGAAAACAGTCATCTTTGAAGACCAGCACTGAAACTTTGGGAAAGTTACGGCTTCTTTAAAGCCAGGTCTGTCAGCAGTTATCCTTGGAATTCTTCAGAAGTGACAAAACCAGTTAAAGGGGAGAGTGAGCAAGGGAACAGGCGCTGCGCTGCTTCCTACATCCTGTATCTGACACCATCAAGGTGTCTCATTCGAGGTCCGTCTGTTACAATATTTAATCCTGTTTGATCTGATGCCTTTCTTTATCGTACGCTCTTTGTTTCTAAAAATAACTTTATAATCTTTATGGCTTTTTTGTATTTTTCCTTCTAGCCAGTAGATGGAAAAACCTGTATTGCAGCCCACTGGCATCGCCAAGCGCACATAACTTGAATACAGAGACAGGCTGCTGTAGCAATGCACTAAACTCTCCCGGGCATCTCAAATCGACTAACAAAGCACTACTAACCTGTGGCAGCTCAGGTATGGCATGGCAGTAGAGCAGTGCACCCCTCTAGTGTTTAAAATGCAAGGAGTGTTACTAATTGACACAGGGAAAAGTTGTCAAGGGATGCGAGTCCACCCGTGGGGTTTTCTCCTTTTAACTCGCCCCGTACTGCCCCAGTTTCATCTGTTACGTGGGAGAGAACCTCCTTGCATTCTAAATGTCTTGTACTTATTTCATGGTTTTGTTTTTATAACTTTATGTATTTATAAATTGTACTAATTTTAAGTGACTTCAAATAGAAAACAGCTGTTGGGGCAAAGAAAATATTGATTGCTCTGGAACAATGTTATCATATGTAGGTGTTAACTTCATAAAGTTACTTGGATTCAGTTTTCTGGCTTGGGCCTTTGTGAAGTTTCTTTTGAAACTCTTCATTAACATAGGTGACAGAAAAGCTCATGCTTTAAGGTGAAAGGGGTGCTCTCCAGGATAAGCCTTTAAATTGGCCCTGTGGGCAGCTAAACACAAAAGAAGAAAAGCTTTCTGTCAGACTTAACTGTGTTTGGAGGGAGGTTTCCTACCTGAGAGGCAACCTATACAAACCCCTTGGCAGAAGCTGTATTGTCGGTGTGATAACGAAGCTTCTCCCAAATGGCTTGGCCTCACGTCTGCCTTTGCGTGGAAGCCGCTGCCGGAGGAGTCCACGTGGGCTTTTCAGGAGCTTCGTTGCTCCTTGGTGCAGTTGGTCCTCAGTTTCCCCGTACAAATGCTTTGCCTCTTGGCTTTATTGTCACACGAGTCTTCCTTGGTTTGTTTGGCTTTTGTGGGAATTACGATATCCTCATTTGCATGTTGAAAACATAAAGCATGTTCAACAGTTTCTGGCTTAAAACTTAATGTTAAATGAACCTTTTTTTAAAGGAAAAAAAAGGTTGCATGTGAATGTTTTTGCAGCTGCAGGTATGCTCTTGAGATCTGCTTTTCTGCTGTAAACAGAAATTAACACTTCGCTCTGTTTTGCAAAGAAAAGGATGTGTGTGTGATTGTTTTTGCGAGTTGAATTCTGCAGGGAAAAATCTCTGAACCACTTTCTTGGTTTTAATATGAGGTTGGTTGGCAATCTGGGTGTCTAACCACTCCTTCACACAGCAACAGTGTAAAATCAGAGTGCCTGTGCAACTTCTAGGCTTCTTCATTCCCTCTGCAAATCTGCTGAAGTTGAATCTAATTTTATTTCTAAGAAAAACAGAGCTTCCCTGTGTTCAAAGGAAAGATGTTCAACAGTAACTTCCCTTAAAAACGAAACACAAACCCTTACAAAACCCCGATGTGGTGTATTTTGAAGTTTCTGTACTGAAAACCATCATCAGTTCATTCTGCGATGTTTGAGCCGCAGTCGGTTTTCGGAGGAAAGGCTGTGAACGGTTTTCCGCTCCCCCTTGCCTGTTGTTGAATAGACCTGCCGTTTGAAACGGCGCCGAGCTGAACACGCACAGCTGAACTGGGCACTTGGCTTTTTAAGCAGCTGTGTGCGAGGTACGGCCGCGTTAACAGACACAGCTGTCGGTGTTAGAGGGGCTCGGTACCGCGGGAAACCTGTGCTGGTCACCGCCCTGCGTCCTGCCGCTGCTGTCCCGCTCATGTCGGCTGGATTTCAGTATTTGTGCGACACGCGCACGCGCCCCTTACGCCGCAGTCACTTCTGTCGCGGTGTTGTGTAAGCATCTTGAAAACGGAAAATCTTTCTGCCTTTTCAGACAAGGAATTTGAGGCTTGCTGGCACAAAGCAGTTTGCTCAGTGCCTGTGTAAGAAATTTGTTTTACACCTGCACTTCAAGTATGTGTTTTCAGTGTCGTCAGTTACTGCTCTTCCAGACTGGGTGAAGAAATAGCGCTGGAACCTGCTGCTTTTCCCTGCCTGCCGGGAGTTAACCGTTGTTTGAGAGGGCTGCTCAGCAGTGGTTTTCAGATGTTTTGCCAAGAACAGACAAAATGTCTGATTTCGAGCATCACTGTTGAGAAATATTCAGTAGGTGCTCTGCCTTCAAGCCTTCTCAGAACACAGCAGGCAAACTGCGTGAGCTGAAGTGAAGGTCGGTGGGGACTGGCGTCACGGAGGTGCTTTGGGAGGCTGGCCTGTGTTCTGGGTTTGTGGCTGCTGTTACAGCCTACCTGTTGGGTTTTTTTTAAGTGATGACCTCGAATCCCTGCTGAGCAGGATGTGTAATTCTTCAGCCCGCTGTAGGTGGAAGCGATGCTGACTGCTCTTAAGTGCTTGCACATCTACCAGCTTTAGCTGATCTTCTGGCAGATCAGGTTTTTTTCTCTTTTTTTTTTTTTGGTGGATCTAAATCTGTCTAGTACTAATTGCAACCTTGTCGTGGAATTACTTTAGGGTAACAGTATTCTCTCCTAACATAGCTCTGTGAGTTCTGTAAAAATTTGCACCTAAGCTCCTCTTCCTAATGCCTGACTTAGGGAAGAAGGTCTGTGTCTTAGGACCTGCTGTGTGAACCAGCTGTGTCCCTCCCTGTAAGAGAGAGTTTGGTTTACAGTGAGAGGAAGAAAAATGGATAAACTTCAGGGATGGGGAGGAGGCAATCTAGTGTAAACTCTACTTCGCATAAGCAGATTGTGTGACTGATTTTTGAGGTAACATCTCAAAACAGGCAGAAATAATTCTGATCTTTTAAAGGATGTTTCAAGCTCAAAGTTACCAAGCATCCCTTTGCCACCTTCTGGACAGAAGGCTGCAATTTTTTCCCTGCGCAAAGACAGTCTGCCTCATGAAAACTGCAGGTTAAAATGCGGAGGATTGTGTTCTCAAGTAATTCCTAACTTCGTTATTTCTAGCAACTGCACCTCAGCTTCACACCTGCACTGATTTTGTCACTGGAATAAACACTCTGCTGCTCGTTCTTGGTTTGCGTGTGGATGCCTGAATGCTTTTTCTGTTCCTCCCTGCTCTTCTCTGCTGAAGGTTACTTGAGCATGCATTCTGCGCTGAGCTCCCAGTCGTCGGTGGACAGCGAGCTGAGTACGTCCGACGACTCCATCTCCATGGGCTATAAACTGCAGGACCTGACCGACGTCCAGGTTATGGCCCGCCTCCAGGAAGAAAGTAGGTGCCAGCCACCTCCTTTGTGTTACACTTCTAGAATTGTAGAGAAGCGTCATAGAACCAGAAGGGTTTGGGTGAGAAGGGAGTGTTAAAGCCCACCCAGTCCAACCCCCCTGCCAGGAGCAGGGACATCTCCAACCGGATCAGGTTGCTCAGAGCCCCGGCCAACCTGGCCTGGAATGTTTCCAGGGATGGGGCATCCACCGCCTCTCTGGGCAACCTGGGCCAGTGCTCCACCACCCTCTGTAGAAAGTTTCTTCCTAACACCCAATCTAAATCTACCTCCCTCCCAGTTTACGCAGCAGCAGCTCGGGGTGCTGGTCTGGTCGCTGCCCCCTCCCTCGAGCGAACAGGAGCAGCTGCGTGACGGCACTGTGTATTGGTCTGGGGAACTGAGCCACCAGAAAAAATAACCCAGCAAAATTTTTTGCTTGTAAATTTTTGTTTTTCTGAGCAGGCTGCCTAACTGCAGCCTGAAATCATACCAGAAGCTGTCTAGAGGGCTGCGTTTTGCCAGTTCTTCATTTCACACAAGACTATATATATAGTATAATGCTCAGAGACAGCTCTGCAAATTAAACTTAAGCATAAAACGTGTTTGTGTCCCAGTGTGCGGGGATGCCAGGGCCCTGATCCAGTTCCCGTTAAATCATTGGTAAACTTCCTCTTGGATTCAGCGTGGTTTGGATGAGTTCCTCTTTGAATATCAAGGCAGAACACAGTGGTTGGATCTGTTGGTCTGTGCAAACCGATAATTAATTTGATTTACAGGAAACAGAGAATAGCTCTCTGTTTTTCTTTTGGAGAGCACACTTACTTTTTGTACATGCCTTTATAAATTTTAAAAAATACTATGATACAGCAATTGGAATATGGGAGCAAAAAGACCTGGGATCTTGTTATCACTCTTACACCTGAGCGCAGATGTATTAAAGTGAATAAAGCAAGTAAAGGCCTCTTTGTAAATGTGAATATTTTCTTACGCTTTGTGATCACTTTCAATCAGTGTCAAGGGAATCCTGTCACATTACAAAGTTTCCAGTGAAATATGAGAAGTGCTTCATCCTCAGAACAATGGAGGCTTTTCATATTTGCACTGTGAAGGGAGAAGAGTGAGGAACGCTTGCTTTGTTTTTAATCCCTGCAGTGAGGGGAGCGCGCGGAGAAGAGGGTGTTTCAGAACTTTAACTGACGCCTTTATCAAAAGTCCCTTCAGCCAGGCTGCTAAATCAGTTCTTGGTAAGAAGGTGCTTGGTTTTTGTCAGACAAGGCTTAAATAAAGGCATAAGTTGGGGCAGGACCTGTAAATAAACCAGGCAGGTGCACTGGGGTCAATAAAAAGCAGGTGCACTTTCACTCAGAGGCAGAAGTCCAGATCTTGTTTGAACCTGTTGACGTGCTGGTGGGTGTGCGTTAATTGGACTGAAAAACTCACCCTGTAAATGAGACTCCCATGCCTGGGGAACCTCCCAGAGCTTGCCTGGCAAGACGTAGCCCGCGGTGAGAGCTGCTCGTGTGTGAGACACAGGAGTAAGCAGGTCACTTGGAACATCACCTCTGTGCTCCAGTTAAACTGCGCTGAAACGGGGGGCGCTGCGCCGGTTCAGGGATCCCGTGAGCAGCGAGTGTCTGCACCAGCGAGGGTCACTGACTCCTCCCGTGGTGGAGTGATCACTGAGGAAAGCATTGCCTCCGAGTTGGCGTTGCAGCTGGGTAGGGAGTTTCTGTTTTAACCTGCGATGACTTTGTGCCGTGTTGCCCTGCAGGCCTCCGGCAGGACTGCGCCTCCAGCTCCGCGTCTGTGTCGCGGCGCAGCTCCAGCGCCTCCCTTCACTCCCTGCGCAGAGGCACCTACAGCGACCAGGAGTTCGACACCTACAGCCTGGAGGACGAGGATGACTGCGACTGCTCCCTCTCGTACCGCAGCACTCACCGATACTCGCCGTCTCCGCTCAGCTCGCCCCGGTGCCAGTCCCCTTCTTCCAGCGCCGAGTACGGCAGGACGTCCGCTTCCCGTATCCGTCCCCCGAGGAGATCTGTGCAGAGTCCCATGCAGGACCGGCTCAAGTACGCGAACAGTGAAGGTAGGCTGGTTGTGAGCTGTTGATACCAGTCAATGAAAATAATTTTGATGTACAATTTTCAAACGTGCTGTTATTTAATGGAAGCTAAGAATTAGTTACACACTTGTCTACTTCAAAGTGCTTACGATTTTCAAGAGAGAGGCTAAACCGTTGTGCATCTCCGTTGGTACCAGAGGCAGCCACTAGAGAATGTGCTCTCGATTTCAGAGGAGATGCGGCACAGCATGCCCAACCTGGCCAGGACCAGCCTTCGCGCTCTGGAGTCTGTGCGGAGCAGTCGGAGCCTGGAGTCGGATCTGCAGGTGCCAAGCAGTCGAATTCCAAGAACTCAGCAACGGTCAGCAGGTCAGCGCGCGGTCTTCCGTACACACCGCTGTGGCTCGCTTCCTTTCGTCCCTTCAACCCACCCCACTAAACCCGAGGCCCTTAAAAGGCCCGGTGTCCCGAAGCGTTGTCAAAATCCCGTTTTTCCTTACTTCTTTCCTTACTCCATTTCTAGGTGTGGCTCCCAGTAAGCTCCGGTACTCCTCTGGTGCTGGGCAGTCTCCCTTAACGGTGCGACAGCCCATGAAAGCGGGGTCGTGCACAAACTCTCTGTTAACGCCCAGGCAGCCGGTAAAAGCCTGCAGTTACACCGGTCCCGTCGGCGGAGTTCGAAAAGCACCGGCACCTTTGCTCGGCACGGGCTCCTCCAGCAGCAGTTGCACTACCAGGAGCAGTAACGTGGTCACCGTGGCAAAAAATTCACCCGTTAAAGCGCGCGTGTCTGTTGGAGCCACCGCGGTGCCCCGGAGCAAGCCGACACCGCCGGCCAGGAGGTGAGCGTGACTTCAGGCCTCGCGGCCTGAACGTCTGCCTTCATTTCCCAGCCGAGACACGCTTTGTTAACGAAGGGATGTTCATCTCAGGTTTTCACGGGGATGGAGCTGGGTCAGAGAACTGATTGAGAGGCCACATCTTAATCCAGAAAGATGCAATGGGTTTTTGGCCGTTTTTTGGTTTGGTTGGTTGGGTTTTTTTTACATTTATTTCCAGCTTTTATGATTAGCTTCCTTAGTGCTTAGGCAGGGGGTAGCTGAAGTCTGCAGACAGTCCAAAGGAGCAGCTCTTCAGTCAAACTGACTTGCTCCCTTTAAAGAAGGAGGCCTCCAAGGTGCTTCGAACCGCTGCGTGCAGGCTGCTTTGTGCTGGTACGGCAAAGGGTGTTCTGACCCCCCTGCCTACGGCTTCCGCGTGGTAAATCCACTTCCACAGTCCAAAAGCTGGTCTGTAGTCCATTGCAGTACAACTGTAGTGTCAACTCGTACGTATGCGGGAAGTTAAGCTGATTCAGCACCAGACTGGTAAGCACTAAGTACCGGTTGGTTTTTAATGGCCCCTGCAGCTTTAAATTGAACTGTAGCTACTTACTTGAAAAAGACGTTAAATCCCTGAAGTTGTAGTAGTACTCTACATCCAACCTGATTATTTTTCCTGCGTTTAGTTACGTTTGCAGGGAAAAGTATTTCCCTTGGACTGAGTCATGGGACAAACCCCCAGCAGCGTTAGTAACTGAGCAGAGCAGGATCCGTACGTCGCTGCTGAGGTACCCGTAACAGTCGCTTACTTTTCTCAGCTGCCTGCAAGGGCAAGCGGTGCCGCGCGTGCCTGCAGCGGTTCAGCTCCGGCAGGGAGATGCTGACATTACCAGCAGGCAGATGTTGCAGAAGCGCGGTGTAATCTAGAACCTCACACACCCATCGCTGTGCCCATCCCCAGGTCGCTGGGGCTTGTCCATGACTTTGTGTCTCTGCGCAGATTCCTTCCGTCAGCGCAGAGCGCTCAGGCCACGGAGGACGACTCCTGGAAGGAGGGCTGTTACTGACCCCTGGACGCTGACGCGCTGCCGAACCCCTCTGCGGCGCTGACCCCCAGCTGGCTGGGTGAGAAACGGACCTCCCGCCCCACCACAGACGGCTGTACATAGCTCCTCTGCTCTTCCGCAACCCTGCCGGGAGCCTGACCTCCTCCGGGGGGAACAGACCAGGGCTTGCTGCCTCCCCACTGTCCGAAACATTTCTGAACTACGCGTCTTCACGTGAAGACTGGAAATAGCCTTATTTCATCTCAGCCTCTACCTGCAGCCCCTGGGAAGGCTCGTCACAACAGCCTCCTGGGGCCGCGTGCGGAGGAAGGCCGCAGCTGTGAGCTGGTGCTGTGGGTGGTGCGCAGCAGCGGCCGGGGAGAGCAGAACTAGTGCTGTAGGTGTTAGACGTGAGACTTTTAAAATTCAGCCTGATGTGCTCTACTTGTCTGAAACTCAACTGTTCGTTGGTTTTGGTTTTTGGTTTTTTTTTTTTTACACTTCTGTATAGAATGTATTTCTGATACTTTTTATTGTTTGTTCTAGAGGATGGAGCAGGTTTTTATAACTGTAGTACACTTCAAGCTGTTGTATTCCGGTGTGTGCATCGCGGTTGGGGAGCAGGACACAATATTTGTGTGGGTTTGGGGACAGGAGCTGCCACTCACAAACCGCTGTTGATCAGCATCTTCGCCTCTCAGCTGAGGACGCTAACAAACACCAGGTAAAAGTGAACTTTTTAGACCAGCCCTCCCTGCCTGAGCTGACTTGAAGCGTTGCCCTTTCTCTCTCAGCTGGCCCTAAACTGCCCCCGTTTTTGTAGAAGAGTTTTCTACTGTCTCTTTGCCACGAAGGATTCTGTGTCAGTCCTTTTCCTCAGCGCGTGCTGGATGCTGTGGAGACAGTCCTAGTACAGAAACCATGCACTAGCAGCGTTCTCCCTGCCACCAATGTGATTTTGATAGCGTAGTCTAATAAAACGTTATGGTGCTGAAATAGATCTGCTTTATTCAAGGTCAGCCTGACTTCTGCGTGGTTTTTGTGCGGGAAGGAGGGTTTGCGTGACCGGGCCAGCCCTGCAGGCCTCCTACACTGCACACACTGGTATTTACCGTTGCTCTCCTTGGATTTCACCAGCATGAGGTGGTGTCAGCAAAGGAGAAGGTGATGCACAGCACAGGGTTCCTGGCTTGCCCGGGAGAGCAGCCACGGGTGCCTAAGCAGGACAAAACGTAGGAACAGCACTTGTGCAGAGGCAGCGCTGGCTTTATGCAAACAGGCTTCTTGCTGCAGCTTTACAGCACTGTCCCATTAAGGCTCTGCCTTTACAGAGAAGGTTCTTCTTAAATATTCCTTAATGTTAATTGATAATTAAGAGCTAGAACCTGGTCCCATTGAACGTACCGGGCCAGCACTGTTCAGTTTGGTTTCTCTTGTTTGGGAGTTCTCCTGTCTTTGTGCTCTGCACACCAAAGGGCAGGGCAGGGCTGCGTGCTCCAGGCCCTGCATTTCATAGAATCATAGAACAGTTTGGGTGGGAAGGGACCTTCAAAGGTCATCTCATCCAACCCCCCTGCAAGGAGCAGGGACATCTCCAACCAGATCAGGTTGCTCAGAGCCCTGTCCAACCTGGCCTGGAATGTCTCCAGGGATGGGGCATCCACCACCTCTCTGGGCAGCCTGTCCCAGTGTTGTACAACTTGCATTGTAAAAAATTTTTTCCTAATATCCAATCTGGATCTACCCCCCTCTATTTTAAAGCCGTTACCCCTCGTCCTGTCACACCAGGCCCTGCTGAACAGCCTCTCCCCATCTTTCTTGTAGGCCCCCCTGAGGTACTGGAACAGCCTCCCAAGCTGAGACAGCTGCTGCCAGTTAGTGGACACAGCACAGGTTTTATGCCAGGTACAGAACAAAAGCTTTCTGAAAAGGTCACACGTTTCAACAGTTCCAGGTTCTATTCTGTTAACCCTCTCAGGCAGGTGACAGGGGTTCTGTGAGGAATGGCACAAAAGCCAGCTCTGAAATAACGAGCACGCCCATGAGAGGCTGGTTTAGGGTTTGTCCTTTAACTTTCCTGCACCATTCTCACACCCAGGCTGCCGTTATGCCCTAGCAGAGAGCATTACAGCACAGCTTTGCCTCAAGCCCAGGTCCCAAGCCCCTGCACTCACGCCGTGCTGCACGCTTCAGGGGAAATCCAACTCCCGCCCAGGGCCGCAGAAGCCTGCTTCACAACCCGAGACTGCAGCAGCAGCTAACGGGCCTGAGGGGGGTGAGGGGCTGCAAGGCTTGAGAGGCGCTGCTGCAAGACAGCGAGCAGAGGGCTGGCTGTAGGGTGAACTCCAGAAAAGGGGGGCTCTGCCCAGCTGTGCCCAGAGGAGAGGAGAGGCAGCCGTTGCTCCGGGTTTCCTGTCTGCACAGACTTACATCTAGCTTCCGAGTAACACCACCGCTCCCCTGCCTGCGTCATCACTCTTCCCTGCGTGTCCTCTGCGCCTGCGAGCGGGCAGTGTCCCCAGCATCCCTGTGTCCCTGGCCCCACACTCCGAGTTCCTGACGGGGAGAAGCAGAGCCATCCCACCACCACCTGCGTCAAACCAAGTCCAGACCCCTCCAAAGGCGAGCGGTTTTACGCAGCCACCGCGGAACCGCGCAGGTGACAGCAGTTCCTACCCAGCGCCTCCACCGAGGCCGCAGCCCCCTTTCACCCAACTGAGAACTCCTCCTGTACAGTCATTTTATTTAAATCAATCAACTCTGGTTTTACACTAATGCCTCAGTGCATCCTTTAAAAGGAAAGGAAGTTATTTTCTTTAAAAAGTATTTGTACATAGGACAACAAATCATAGGAATGAACACAGTAACATCAGCAACCCCTAAAACATGCACAGGTGTACGCCGAACCGCGGGGGGCTGGAGGAGCAGGAGGGAGGAGGACGGAAATCTTTCTCCAAGCTTGGCATCCGATTAACAGAAATAGAGACACCAGCAACCACGGCGCTGACCAGAGCCTCCCACGCTTTCTGGGCAGCCAGAGCGGATCGCCTGCAGTCCCATTCCAGCCTCGCAGGAGGCAAATCCAAATGACGGGGGGGTTACAGGAGAACTCTTCACCCGGCGCCTGGAGAGCCCCAGCTCAGTGTCACACACCCAGCAAAGCGCGCGGCAGAGCGGCAGTCCCGCGTCGCTGCCCTGTCTGCGCCCAGCCTGCGGTGCAGGGCACCCCCAAATTAGGTCTCCCCTTCCCAGAGCGTGACTGCGTCCACCTGCCGACAGAAGCCCCTTCCCCAGGCCAAAACGACGCAGCTCCCTTTGCAGAGCACCTGATGCTGTGCTGAGATTCCAGTCATTCCCGTTTCTTCCCTCAGAAACGAGCCCGTACGACCCGAGACAGAAGTCCCTGCGCCCTCACCCAGGCTCCAGCCAGCCAGGCCTGGCAAGTCCCCCGGCCAGCGGTCACCGCTCCCCACGGCAGCCCCCGTCCGGCCACGGCACCATCGCCGTACCTGAGCCGACATTTGGTTGTTAGCCTCGTGTTTGTTTTGTTGGGTTGGTTGGTTGTTTTTTTTCTTCCTTCTCAGAGGAGCACACGTTATTAAATCCTCAGAAAAAGCCTTTCTTCTTCAGACCACAGAGAAAGTACCCCCCCCTCAACCCCAACCCTCCGTCCCTTCGCTGCCCTCGCTCTCCAGCGCGCCCCTCCAGCGCAGAAGCACGAGCAGCAGACGCCCGACACCTCACCAAGCCAGGTCCACAGATTGGCCCCAGTTTCACCTCAGAAGCGATAGCATTAGTATCCGTTTTAGTCCACCCTCAAGAGAAATGGGAGAAATGTGAGAAAGCAGACACAGTACTGCAACCCGAACTACACGCAGCCGCCGCCTCTGCCGTTACCGATTCAGCCACAAATTAAGGGGGGAGGTGAGGCAGAAGTGAGGATGAAGAGGCAGCCGTGTCGAAACGCCGAGGTGACCCAACACCCTCTCCTACCACTGCAGCGACCTCCAGGGAAAGGGAGATCTCGCGCAGAAGCGGCAGCTGCAGCTCAGAGCGCCAAACGCCCTCGCGCAGGAGCCACCACCATCGCACCCGCAGCCTCCCCGCGCGGGAACGCCACCGAGCCACCCGAAGCCCGACGCGCAGGGAGAGGCACTGGCACCGCCGAGACTTGTAGAAAGCGGAAGCTCAGCTACACCCACCTCATCTCAGCCCCCCGGCCGACCCCCCAGCCCCATCCCCGCGGGCAGGACAGGTGCCAGCAGCGCTGCTCTCCACGTGCACGCTCACGGGGAAGCGCAGCGCTACACGGACACGCGGGCGAGCACGCACACAGCCCCCCAGAGCGGGACGTTCCGCCCACCCAGCTGAGAAGGTTGGAGTTGGGACAGAAAAAGAAACAAAAATAAAAAAAAAAAAAATCCCTTCAAGTACTTTAAACCAGCCCGTTCTTGAGGTTACAGCTGCACGGACGCAGTGACCAGCCGGGCCTGTTCGGGGCGATAAGGCAAAAAAGTCTCAAGTCCTGGAGGGACGGAAGAATGAGCAGGTGTCAGTAGTGAAGGAGTAGGAGTTATTCGGTAAAGTTGCTGCTTCTCGCTCCTGTGAGTCTCATCTCCACATGACCGGAACCCGCTGCTCCCAGCTACTTCTGCACGCAGCTCGGCCACGCCAGCCCCCCGCAGGCCACCGACACGATGATGTAGAGGATGACCTGGGGAAGAACACAGCCCGTCAGCGGAGCGCCGCGCGTCCACCGGCCAGCTAAGGGCTGGCCTGGCCTGGCACGCAAAAACAAGCTCGGAAAGGCCAGGGCTTTAACTCGTCACGTGCCCTGCAGCACTTTGGGCAGTGCCTCTTCCTCCGCATCCCTGCGGCCGCACGGGGATGAGAGCTGTCCTCCGGCACAGAGCTGAGTACACGCGGGTCCACAGACAGGGAAACGCCACTGGCACGTCCCAGTGGTTAAGCCCGACCTGTGAGCTCAAGGTTCTCGTGCTCCATACTTACAATGGATACGATGATGATGACGATGGTGAGCTTGAGGTTCTTCATACACATGGCTCTAGCAAGGTTCCTGCTGGTAGTTTTGAAAGTGACTGACTGCAAGAGACAGTAAAACAACTCCTTAACTCCTGAACCTGCTGCAAAGGAAGCTGCAGCCCTGGAAGCCGGATGAAGAGGCACGTACGTTTCCCAGCTCCCACCTCCCTGATGCCCCACTGCAGCCATCTCCTCCATCTAACCACTGCAGTTACACCAACACAAAACTGAACAGGCACCCAGAGAAAGCTCTCCCACACTTCTTCAGGGGCAAGATCAAGTGTAAGAGCGTGTCCAGAGCCAGCCTGGTCCTTTACTGCTCGAGCTTTCCCCCAGTATTCGGGCTTGTTGCGTTTTATGGAGAGCTTGTGGCTGCCCCGTTCCCAGTCTCCTCTGATTCCACCCACTCAGTCCAGGTTCTGGTCACCAAACGCCAGCGTTGCTGGATACCAACGCACCCCATCTCAGCCAGGCCACCTCTCCAGAGGACAGGGCTGCTCCCAAAGCAGGCCTTTCCACCGCGCTCTGACATTTTGGTTTATGTGCAATATTCTGGTGGTCAGGGCTCACACAGGAGTGATAAAACACAGCCCATCACTCTGACGTTGGAGGACTTCAGCCCTGGATCTCCTAGGACGCTCACCACCGGGCTGTAAGACATTCACACCAGAGGCACAGCCCATCCCTTCATTTTCCACAAGGTTTCCAAGAACCAACGCTCTCCGAGGAGCTCGTACACAAATGCAGCCTAATTGCTGAAGGAATTCCAGTCCAGCTGCCTACGGCGTTCCCTGAGGTCAGCCTACTTCTAAGTTCTTCCCCAGACTTACCGAATCCACAAGATTCTCCGTTTTATCGATCAGCAACTCCAGCTTCTCTCCTCTTTGTGCCACAAGGTCTGGAGAAAGAGAAAAAACCCAGCTCTGTAGGTAGAACCCCAGTGCAAAAAGCTGCTCCCAGCACCTGAGCCCAGCTGCGAGCCAGGAGCTCCTGGCAGTGGCTTATGAGACACGGAGTAGTTCTCAGCCTTCCAGGGACTGCCAGGAACAGCACCTAAGGAGCAGTCTCACATCACACAGGCTACGTTTTGGGACCGGTCTGACTCTGTTTTGGTCAGTTCCAGATCTAACCCTCAGATTTAAGCGGTCAGACTTGTCAAAACCCAAACCAGAGTCCAACACACAAAACAAACGTACGCTGCTGCGGAGAAGCCTCCTGCCAGCAGTTGCAGGAAAGCTCCAGCGACAAACAGACCAAGTCCAGAGCACGCTTCACCCCAGCACAAGCTGTGAAACTTTACCTCAAACCGCTCCTCAAGCCCACGGCCACCCTCAACCAAGTTCAAGGGCAGGAACAGCTCGTGAACTCGGAGCTCCCCCAGTCCCTTCCGTCACGAGAGGCGCCCCCCGTCAGCTTCACTCCGGTAACTCTCCCAGCCGCTCTGGCCCAGCGAACGCTGCGCGCGGCGCCGGGGGAAGGCAGATACCTATGTTTCGAACCATGATTCCTTTAAGTTCATCGATCTGAGCTTGCGTCTCGGCCACCTGGTCAGCGCCCTTGCTCTCCGAGTGGTATTTCTGTAACAGATAACAGCGACAGCAGGGACTCGCAGCGTCGCGCGTCGGTTCCTTATGGCAAACAAGGAAACTCCTGGTCGCGGCAGAACAGCGCAGACATAGATGTGAGCTCTGATTACCCGAGACATTTATTAAGGGGGTAGCAGACCAAAATCTGACTTTCTCAGCCCCTTACAGCCCTCACACGCCCACCTGCACCTCCACTGCGGGAGCGCGAGGCGGCCAGGTGCCTGCGGCCTCCAGCGCACCCAGCACAGCCCCCGTGACAGCCCAAGCAGCCGCCCGCAGGGAAGGGAAGGGAAGGGAAGGGAAGGCAAGAACCTGGGAGGTTTGTTCACTGAGCGCCTGGGCTACTCCCACACAGCATTTCTGAGCTATTTATGGAGGCAACGCGCTGTCAGGACCTTCCCTGCTGATCTCCAGAACACGTCAGAGCACCCTGCACCTTCAGAGGGCAGGCAGCACCAGGCAGCTCTGCAGGGGAGCAGCGGGGGGTTCCAGCGAAGAGGAGGGGGGCTGCGAACCGGAAACACCACGCCAGGAGATGCTGAAGGCGGCCAGTTTGGGCTGCTCAGCTGTTCCTCCCGCAGAGAGGATGCAAGCGGCTGCTCTGCTGCGTACCAGACCCAGCTGGGAGGATTTCACACGCCACCTCCTAGCTGCACGACTGCTCTACTTCATGACCACCCAACGCGGCTACTTAAGCCCCAGTTTTCTTCTGGAAAAGGGTTCTATTTGCAGCCATTTCTGACAGCCCAGGAAGCAGCATCTCTGACCCTAACAGCTTTCACCTACTCAGGTGATAATTAAGGGTTAGAAGCACTGAACGGAGCAGCTCCTTCGAACCTCCTCCTCAGAGGTGAGGTTTTTAGGAGAAGGTGCAGAACTGGCATGCTATCAAAGCTGGTCACTGGTTTTACTGGAAGCGTAGCTTCCCTTTTCAGCGCTATCTGTGTGCTACTCTTGAGCTGCAGCGTGCTCTCTGAGCTGCCATACGATCTCCTCCCTCCACCCTCAGCCTCACACTAAACTCCTGAAGTTCCAGGAATCACCCAGCCCTCAGCCCTGCCCCGCATGCCACGTCTGACCAGCGGCGCGCTCAGCCCGGCACGTCTGAGCCGTGCGAGGGGAGAGCTTCTGTCACCGCCTACCTGCTACGAGTGGAGCCTGGATTGCTAGCAACACGCAAAAGCTAAGGCAGGCAGCTCCTCTCACGCTTTAGAGATGGAAAGGCTGGAGTTTTTAGGGGAATACCAACACCAGGGCTCCAGAGACTGCCTGGCTGTTCCGATAAGGTGATCCATTAAGCTCATTCCAGCCGTGAACAGCTTACAATCTGATGAGTCATCACTTCACCAGTTTCAGTCCCCACATATCAGAGCCTGGTGGAGAGGAAAAACTCAGTCCCATCACACAGGGGAAGTTAATCTAATTTATTACACACAATGCACCGGGCCCTTCTGGAGCCACACTGCCATTATTATTCATTGCTTTTTATCTGCTGCACAAGCTAAAAAAGTTTCTGCAACGAACCACGTGCAACTCTACACGCTCCAAACCCCCTCCACTGCTCACTGAGGGCACCAACACAAACCAGCTCCTTTCACAAACTCCAAGAAAAACTTCCGGCGGCAACAGCGCGAGTGCAAACAGCGCTCGTGGAACCAGGTTTGACACTGCAAACGTTGCCATTAAGATCCAATCCCGGGTGCAGCGACCTAGTGCCAACAGCCAGCGCGTCACTGTTAACCCCCGCCCATCGTCGCGCCGGAGCAGTGAAGCCCCGCTGCAGGGTAAGTGCGGGGAGAACAGCCAACACCCAGGCTTTACACCCAGAGCCAGCATCGTGCCTCCGTTCTGAGCGAGAAAATACAGGGAGAATTTCTGGGGAGAAGTCTGGGGAAATGAGGGAAATCCCATTTAGCACCGGATCTCACCAGCTGCGCAGCCAAGACACTGGAGAACTCGCTGTTCATGGCGTAGGGAAGGGCTGTCTGCGCTCTGGAGCCGTACGTGGTCTGAAACCGCTTCTTGATTTCATTCAGGAAGTTGAAGGCTCGGGATCGTTCAAAGTCCTGGAAGGAAGAGAGCAGAGCATGTCCAGAGCTCTGTCAAGTCAGGAATAACGCAGTGCATGGGGCACACGGCCAGCTGTAGAGAAGCTGTAATTACCAGTTCGTGACAGGCGTTCTGCGCATAACACTGGGGTTGGACTGGTTATCCCGGGGTGTGAACAGCAGCCAGATTTCAGCCCCAGCTTCCTGGACACTGGTTGGCAGCAGACCTTACTGGGGTATCCCTAGTTCTAATTCTCTGCCTGGTACCTTTTTCCAGGGAGGGAGAAGCTGTTGCTTCAGCACTTCCAGAATGAGGAGCACTACGCAGATTTCACAGCTAATTAAAGGTCAGCCCTGCATCTGGGGCTGCTAAGAGAGAAACCAGGCACACTGAACCTCAAACTAACTGCTCGTGTGCGTTTGAGTTCTGGGCTTAGGCTTCAGAGCTGTACCTGCTGTGACTGAGAAGGCGAGCGGAGCTGCAATGGGAAGAGAAGGCACCTCAGGCTGGCATCTGCTATTGATTTGCTTTGGCATGCAGGCACCAGAAAGGCCAAAACCTGCAGAGAGCCTGTCTGTGCAACAGCTGCGACCAAAATACTTACATCGTCCGTGATGCAGAGGTATATAATCCTGTCTTGGCAGATGTAATGAAACAGGTAACTGCAGAGAAGAAACAAGAGGAAAAAAAAAAAAAAAGTCACTTGGAGCTGTCACAGGACTGATCTTCTAGAACACATGACTGGCTACACGGCCTTTGAGGGCCGGAGAAGTGGAAGAGTAAATTCCAGTTACTCTACACAGAACCACACAGATCTCAACACATCCCAGCCAGCTCTGTTCAGGTGTCTCCACTCCTGTCAGTCACACTGAATTACAGACCACCTGCGGGTCAGGGGGCCTCACATTCCTCACAGCACCGCACACCTACCAGGGACTTTGTGCCAAACAGCTTCAGCTCCACGTCCTTCCAGCTACTTACTCGTAAAAACCAAACCTTGGCAGGTACCCAGGGGCCAGATTTACGTCTAGCCCTCACCGGCATGCGCACAAGCACCCGGGCACTAGCTTGTGTGTGACCAGAGCCGCAGTTAACTGCAGTGACCAGAAAGAGAACACTTCAGTGACCCTGGCTGGTACAGCGACCTGCTGCTTTAGCCTTGTTTGCACGACCACTGGGCTGCCTTTGGCTCTCCCTGCAAAGGCTAACAGACAAAAGCAACCACAGCAGAAAAGGAATTAGAACAACAGTCAGGCTGAACAGGCTTGAATCACGTGGCTGGGTTAACCACGCATGTAGAGATGCCTTCGGTGGTGCTGGGCGAACACAGATGTTGGTTAAATGCAGCCCTCAGTATCCTGACGAACAGCGCAAACCAGTTCAAAGCAGTGTTTTCCTCTCAAAATTACACCAAGCTGTTATTTTAGGCCCACCAGAAAAAAAAAAAACCAAAAACAAAAAACCCTTAGTTCATACACAACTAAACCCAAACCAGAACTGATCAGAGCATTCCAGTTCAACTCCCTGGCTTTAGCTGTGATTTTTTGTTACATCGCCCCTCCACCAGCATTCGGTGCTCCAGCAGGTGATGGATTCCTCCGAGGAGCACCGCAGGCTGGGGCCCTGGCAAGGCAGAAGGATCCCTCGCACCCTCAGACAGGAGAATGACAACTCCTTGTGCTTACTCAGCTTCACAGTTTTCACATTCTCCCCAGTTATCATGGTCAAGGAAAAAAAAAAAGAGGCTATTTTATGTCTCTACAAACCAAAAACCTTGCTTTTTGACAGTAGGAAGAAATGCTCCAGGCACGTGTGTGTGAAAATATTCAATCCCCCAAACAGATGGCTAGGAACTCCTTCCCACCTCGTAGAGATTCCGACCGAAGAGGTGATTATCCAAACCACAGACAAAAAGCCAGCAGAGATCGTTACAAGAGACGGCCTGGAGCAGGGGAGACACTGATGCTACGCTCCGTGCCCACAGCTGTGCAGTGGCACCTGCATGTTTTAACAGCACGATGCAAAGCAGAGCAGCCACAAACTGCTGTCACCTCCTGCCACATTGCTGAAATCCTCGTTAAGGAAGCAGTCAGTAATGAGCGAAAGATTGCACACGTCGCAGCACGCGTGCAAGCTCACTTTGGAGTAAGTATAAAAATAGGAAACTTGGTTTCATGTCAACTGCCTTGGTACTTATTGCTTAAGCTAAATTCAAATCCTGGTTACGCTGCAATGTTCTGGGGAAAAAAGAAAAAGTAGTTCCTGAGCTGACCGCACAAGCAGCACACTAACACATCCACGTATGGATCGGGCTTCGCTCCATTCATTCCTCTCCTCCCGCATCCTCGCTAGCCTCTCCCCCCCGCCCAGAAGAGAGGCGTTACTCACTTCCCATGTGAATAGGTCAGTTTGTTGTTTTCTGAAGGTATTTTTGCCAGGATCTGCTCTGTCACCTCCAGGAAGTTTCCTCCGCACCAGGCATGTTTGGCCAGGATGGTCGTGCCCCTCGCCACAACGGCAAACAGGATAGCCATGACTTCACACCACCTGGAAATGAAAACACAGCAAGAGTTAGACCGCGTTCTTTGGCATCGCGATCCCAACAGCGTTCTCTCAGCCCTCAACATAACGGAGGGAGGCACAAGCTTGTTCGACACTCTGCCAGGATACCGTTATCAGAAAGCTGCTCTCATTTCCCCTTTCAGGTTCTGTGCAGAGCACCACCAAGCCTACAATAATCTCTAGAAGGTTTTTCCTCCTGCAACTGCACGGTGTCCTGCAGTCACTGACCCATAATAAGGTGTGCCTACCTTGTCTCCACCTAGATTTCTAGCTATTAGTACCTTTTTTTTTTTCTGCTCTTCAACTGACCCTTAAGTTTTCTCTTGCTTGTTATGGAACAAGCTGCCTGTGGCCAGCCAGCTCCCGTTCAGAGGGAAGTAACCGTCTGGCAGCGACGTTACGCACGCCGAGCTCACCATCCCCAACACATGACTGCTCAGGGGCGAGGCCTTGCCCTCGATCGCTATCAAAGTGAAATAAAAAACCACGCACGTCCCCTTTTCACGGTCTGGAGACACTCACTGAGTGCACGTTGCCCCAAGACTCCTGTAAAAACACACAACCCGCACTTCTGGAAGCCAGACGGCACATCTGCAAAGCGATTGTCCTCAGCAACACACCCTTTCTCCAAGCCAACGCTCTTGCGTGCGTATCAACCAGACAGGCTGCAGCCTGCAAGTGCCAGGGCCAGACTTCTGTGAAGTCTCCAGCGTTAGAAAATCTCGCTTGCTGCCATATAAAGGGACACACTTAATCAGCTCAAGTATCATCCCATTAATCTACTGACAGACTCGAGGTTTAACATGTGAAACCACACGTCAGATGGCAGCCGGGACATCCGCTCGGCTAATCCAGCGCATCCGTAAGCCTCTTTTCTGCTTAGGAAAGACTTAGGAAGACTTTTGACCCTGCAGAAGCCCAAAATCTTATTTTTCACTTTGCACTTGACCGCCCTCACATTGCCTGCCTTGTTCTGTGTCCAGAAACATCTGCACGCTGGCTGGAAGGATCACACACCTATCCCAGGTCAGCCTGGAGAGCTCTCTACAAACAGGGCCAGCAGCAGGGAAGCAGCGCTCCGGCTTCGGGATGCAGAGACTGAACGCAGGCTGTGCCCAGCCAGACTGTCCCACCCCTCCGGCACTGACCGGAGCGACCTGCCGACCTCTTCGGCACCAGGAGCCATCCTGCTGAGCAGCGTGCCGACACGTCTGCCCTGAAGAGCTCCTGCTTTCACGAGAACCGCCGCACGAATGATCACGGCACCGGTGGAAGCGGCAGCGGAGGAATGCAGAGCTGTAAAGCTGAGGTACAGTCACGACCCATCGCATCGGAGCTCACTTTGCCAGGCTGAGCTTGACAATCAGGCAACCTCCCAAACCTCCCACAGGTTTAAGAGCTCAACATCGGAAAGGAAAAATAACAAACTGATGGGTTTATTCAGAGAGCAGACTCCACGGCTAAGCCACAGCCACCTGGAAGCACTGAGGTATTGGGAGCCAGCGCTGCCGACAGGAACAGAAGGCACAGGATAAGTTTGATAAGTTCCCACAAGCGAAGTGGGAAGCAGAACAGCAAGAGATCTGAAAGGACACAGCTCTGGAGCAGAGCACGCCATCAAGTGCGCTCTAGAAAACCCCCGAGTTCGTAGTGCCAGGAAAGGGGAAGGGAGAACCCACCAGACAAAGCCTCACACCACGCAGCCCGCGTTCCCAGAGAAGCTCTTCTCCTTCGCTCTCTCTGACCGGCAACACAAAAAAGGGCATCAGTAACCAAAGCGGGGAGGAAGCACCAGAGCACTCGGCAGCAGCTCCCCCAAACAGATTTGCTGCTTTCACTTCCTCCTGGCCTGAAGCCGGCACTCCTGCGACCCACGCACCCGCCTTCACGTCTGCCAAGGTCCGGAGGGAAACCCAGCGCTGCTCTGCACGGCTCGCTTCGCCTTTACCCCGTCTCAGAGCAAGGCCTGCTCCCACAACAAAGGCAGCTCCTCGTGTTTACCTGCTCCTCTTTGACATGACAGCTTCCCTCCTCCTCGCGCACCACCTCCAATATTCCGCCTGTTTCCATCCACCGCTCCCACCTGGCTGCCAGCCTCACCCGGGCACGGCTCGGGGATTTAGACAACAGGATTTAGAGGAATTGGGGTCAGCATTATAGCAAAAAAAATCAAATTCTTTTACACCTAAGAGGAGACAATCTTTAACACAAGGACAGCCGGTGCTTATTGCACCCAGTGAAGTAGTGTCCATGTCCACCTGAAGAAGGTCATGGAAGTTACAGAATACAGGAAAGTAGGTGTAACAGTTTTCCCCTTACACGCTTTCTAAGAAAGCTCCTCAGCACAAAGATACCCAAGGGGAAAGAAAATAAAGCGGAGAAGAAAGTCGGGATTACTCACGATCGGGAATACAAACATGGAAAGAAAGCTCAAGAACGGGTTCCAGCAGAAGTAGTTCTTCACACAAAGCATCCTCTGAAGCTCGTTCCCACGTGTTATCGTGGAGGAAAAGAGTTCACATGAGTTCAGAAAGTAATTCATGAGTTTATGGAGGAAAAGAACCACTGTTAAACAAATACAACAGAAAACATCACCCAAGCAGCCGCTCACGGGAGCCTAAGGGTTCATCACGGGTTTCTTCTGCTCTTCCACCCTGCCCTAGGCATCCCAGCAGCCACCACAGAGCCAGAACCTCCGCTCTGACTCAATACAGCCGTTCATAACTCTAGGAATCACTTATTCCACACAAGTTCAGGACTTTTTCCAGGGAGAAATCCTATGAAGGGCAAGTCATCTCTTCAAGCAGCAAAGCAAGTCCCTGCCAAGCCAGATCCACGGTCACCAGTGGAGGTTACGACTCACAGTGCCGGAGCTTCAGGGCTGCTCTTGCTCCCCAGGCTGCTCTTCTCGTGCAGAACAATCCGAGCTACACACAGGCCTGCCAAGCCCCAGCACTCCCAGTTTAGAGCACATGCCCTAAAGGAGTTCAGAAATACACTTCCAAGGCATCCTATCATCTCCTGCAACACTGGAGCTACCAGGAACATCACATGGCAAGCAGAGAGCCGAGTCATTTGCAACGCGCGACCACAAGCTTTTCCTCCCAGCACCACCGACCCAGCCTGCCAGATCGCACCTCGCCCAGCCCTTCAGAGCTGCCTCCGCAGAAAACTCGCGCTGCCTCCAGAAAGCTGCACTGGAAGAGCTCAGACTGATCACCCCCCCACGCACACCATTCCGGGTTTGTCTGTGCGCAGCTCCGAGCTCTCTGACATCCTGACACGGAGGACTGAAGTGGCCAACCTAGCAGTTTAGCAGGTTTTTTGGTTTTGTTTTTTTTTTTTTTTAAGCCGGCTTTAAATTGCTGCATCAACCCCATGCTGATTGCACTAGAGCAGGAAAAGCAGTCACAGATTCTCGTGATGCTTTGCAGCCTCTGATCTCAAAAAGCTCCTCTCAGACCTTCAAAGCCCAGTGCTACAGCCGTGGGAGTCTGAGGGTCACAAAGCAAGGCTCCGGCGCTCCGAGTGAAACACAATGAGTTACTGATCACAAGTTCCACCCGCCACAGACCTGAAAAGACCAAAACTTTCATCTGATGCTCACAGCATTGCTTAAGACAGGAGCACGTGGACGTGGCACTGAGCAGAAGCGGGGATTACTCCGAGCTCAAACATAAAGGAATAAGCGACTCCTTGGAACCCTCCTGCAGGAGCCGCTGCCTCCGCCTGAAGAAGCTGTAACAGAAGAGAAACCAGACCAAAATGCAGTTTACAAAGACGAAACAAAGCTAAACCTTGAGTAAGTGAAGTGCTTATCACACCAGAGACAAGGGCAGCCACGCAGCTGATTCTGATCTCGTAAAAATAAATTATTAACTGCCAGGCAACTGTTCCTGGTTTCCCCTGACTAAAGAGAGAGCCGCTCACTGCTGTCTGACAAGGCCACAGAGGGAGCACAAACCTTCCCAGAAAACAAGTCATACCCACAGCAACAAAAAATAAACCCAAAACAAACCAGATTTTAGGTTCAGATGACCAGTGACTGACAAGTATTCTCTACAAACAGACTGATCCCCTCCTCACACCTCAGCTGTGACTGCTGCAGCCACAAGTCACAAACTACACAAACGGCACTTTGTTCTGTTTTCCGCTCACTCATCACCTCCTCTCTCCCCGGCTTTCCCAACGGGGAACCGCCGAGCAGCAAAGCCAAAGAACTTGTGAAGGGTTGCAGCAGCACACTGCTCTGCAGCAATACTAAACCACGAGGAATTTCTTACGTAACCCTCTCCCTTCAGATCCACCGAGGTGCAGTCGTCTGCGACGGCCCGGCCAGCCCGGCAGCTCACCCGGAGCCGTGCCGGAGCGCGGCGCATCGCCAGGTCACAGCTGGAGTGAACAAACGGGACCTCTCCAGCAGCCAGGTGACCACCAAGAAATCAATCTCCTCACGTTGCAGTCACTCAGTGAACAGGGCCAACAGAAAGGAGCAGCTGGAAAAGGAAAAAGCATCCACAAACCCTCCCCCTGCCCATCACTCTGCAAAAGATCGGCAGCCGGCAAGGCAGCGACCAACCTCAGAACTACACAGCCCACGCAGGCAGAGACACCTCGGTTCCCAGAGCAGAGCTGCTCCGGGTCCAAGCTGAGGATCGTAAGGCGGTCTGGAGGACTTCAACACTGGAAGTGTGCGGTATTCACGTTCGCCAGGCGAGGGCCCAGCGGCACCACAAGGTGACGCTTGCTGACTCCGCAGACCCCACGTCCGGCGACGGCAAGGACACCCACGCACCGAATTCCCAGCCCTCTGCCGTGCCTGGGAGACAACGGCCACGTGCTGTGCAACGACACCTGTCCCCAGGCTCGAGCAGAACAGATGAAGTGAAGTCAAACAGACTAACACGGAGCACAGCTCTCTCCCCAGGCAGCGTCTCACGCAAAACTCAAACTGCTAGAGAACGTCTCTCCTCTGACGTTACAAGAGAGCCACAAACAATCCATTAAAATCAACGCGTGTCCCTTCATCCAACCTAGAGATCACAAGTTTTCTGTCTAAACTTGCATGGCCAGCCTCGCACGGCAAGGCTCCAGACCAGGGAAGGGGGAAAGGCCACGATCCTCAGCCACCCGGGAAGCTCCGCGGGTCCCGAGAGCTCCTTCGGCGGCGAGCAGAGCCGGAGCGCAAAGGTGAGTATCGCATTGGTAGCGCAACGGCTGTTTACCCATCGCAAGGTGCGGCGCGCTGCTGCCTACGAGGTCTCTCAGGGCTTTGACAGAGGGCACAGAAAAACCCACGGGCTCGTAACGGATGGCAGAGGCACAGCCTCAGCCTGCAGCGTGATGCTCAGAACCTCAGCAGGGACGATGCCTGATTTTCAAGTGCGACACAAAACGACTTGGTTGCTGCTCTGACTTCACTGAAGACTGAGAATGAACTATCACCTGGCAGTTAACACGGGTGGGGCAAGAGACAGACCCCGAAAGCTGCGCCCATCCCGCCCACACCTGCAGGGGGACTCGCCAGCCCTTCCTCCTGACCGGCAGATTCGCAGCCCCAGAGCCAACAGGCAACGGAGGAGGTTACCGCTTGTATTCCCAGAAATCCTCTTCGCAGAAAGCAAGGAGCTGGCTCTCAACACGAAACAAGCGCGGGTGTTGCAACCCTGCCAGTTGCAAGCTGCCCGCCTGCAACGAGATCGTTTAAGTACGTTAATTGCAGCAGCAAGCGGCCCAGGCTTCCCTTCACCGCTTCCCAGGCGCCGGCGAGTCGCGCCTGCGTTAAGGGATGCTCCGGCGCTGAGCCCTGCAGCTCCTCCGTTCGCTTTGAGCCCGAGAAGCGTGGAATTCACGCACCAACTGAAGAGAAGCTCGGCTTCCTCCCAGCCTGCGCAGCTCACTTCAGACACCGCTGCTGCATCGCGGAGAGAAGCGGCCGGACAAGGCGAACCCCGTTTCTCCTCCCGGAGAAGCCTTTCCGGACGGCAGCGCACCGCCTTCGAGAAGAGAGGCAAAGAAACCGGCTGCGGCAGCTGTGGAACAAGCAGCTCCCTAGAGACGCACACCCTTTCGTACAGCATCCCCCCGCGCGATTCCCCATCGCTGCCCAGGCTGTAAAACCGCCGCCAGCCTTCGCTCCCGGTAACACCGGCAACGCGGGGCCGGGCCCTGCGCAGCGGCCGCGGCCTTTCCCCCTCCCCGAGTTCCCAAAGCCCAGCCCCACGCCTCCCCCCGCCCCGCTGGCGCCGAACGAGGCCTCCGGCAGCACCGAGAAGCGGCCGGG
>JAAGAY010134768.1:0-50928 GCA_011801015.1 Ardeotis arabs | reverse complement strand
GGACGGGACGGGGCAGGGCTCGGCTCGGCCCCGCTCTGCCCTGGCAGCGGCAGCCGGGGCCTCCCCGGGCCCGGCTCCCCCTCATCACGGGGGCGGCGCCGGGATAAATCGTGACGGCGGGGACGGGCCGCGTCCCCGGGCGGGAAGGGGCCGAGGTGCCGGCTGAGGCTTTGGCTAACCGGCCTCCCCTGCCCTGCCCTGCCCTGCAGCCGCATCCCGGCCCGAATCCCCCTCGCACACCCGCGCGGCCCTGCCCCGCTTTTCCCCCGCCCCCACACCGCTGGGTTTTACCTGGCCCGGGGCTGAGGGGCGCGGGGACAGCGAGCCGTGCTTCCCGAAGCGGGAGGGACAGAGAGGAACGCGCCTTTGCGTTGGATTTCTTGGAGTCTGAGATTGTCCTACAGGGAACAGAAGCAACAGGAGGTCAGGGCCGAGCTATTCTAAACCTGGTTAGGACTGACGGTTTCTAAAACAAGCCTTGCTTTAGAAAAACTGCTCAGCGCTGCTGAAGATCAGGCCGCGGGTGGCTTTGCCCGTTAGCCGGGGCCCCGGCAGCGCGCCTCGTCTGCTCTCTTGCACCGGTTTGGAGTCACAGAAGGGTTTGTGTGGGCAGGGAGCGTTCAAGCCCACCCAGTCCAACCCCCCTGCCAGGAGCAGGGACATCTCCAACCGGATCAGGTTGCTCAGAGCCCCGGCCAACCTGGCCTGGAATGTTTCCAGGGATGGGGCATCCACCACCTCTCTGGGCAACCTGGGCCAGTGCTCCACCACCCTCAGTGTAAAAGATTTTCCTTATATCCAGTCTGAATCTGCCTCCCTCTATTTTAAAACTATTACCCCTAATCCTATCACAACAGGCTCTGCTGAAGAGTTTCTCCCCGTCCTTCCTGCAGCCCCCTTGAGGTACTGGAACCTACTGGTTTTAGGTTGCTGAGCGCTGTGGCAGGAGGCTGTGCCCCCGTTTCCATCTCCAGTTCCCACCGCAGGCAGCAGAAGGCACTAGATGGCAACGCACGTCACGCTGGCAGGGTTGCAGGCTCCCTGCTCAGCAGCCTGTCAGCAGGAAACGGGAGAGCTGAGCACCAGGACAGCCATACAGGAGAAGCAAGCGTCTCTGTAAGCTGCCTGGTTTTAAAAGCTGCCTGTGAGGAAGGCTAATACAGCCATTTTCCATAATATCCACCTACAGCCTCTTCCTAATGGCACACAGGCCCTAGAGTCTGTTAGCGATAGCCTGGCTTCCGCTCGTTCCCTTTTTCAGGCCCTGCAGAGCTGCGTTCTCCTCCCTAGACGCGCAGGCAGCAGGCTGGAAGTCACAGTTGCAGCGGGAAGCCCCAGTCCTCGTCCTGCAAGTCGGATGTGATGAGCGGAATTGGTCTGTGGAGAGCTGCAGCTACCAGAGGAGCCCTTGGCAACACACCAGCAGATGCCCCGCGGGGAACGCAGTGCCCTGCGGAAGGCAGGGCGTGTAGAAAGCGATACTGGCTCAGGAAGACCAGCAAAGGATATATATTCTGACCAAAAAAAAGGCAAATTAGGCGTAAAATAGAGTGAGGGTAGGGAGAGGTGAGTTGTAGGACTGTTCCCCGCCTGCTTCACGTCTCTCTCAGCGCTGTCCTAGTGTCTCTGCCACAGCACTGCCTAGGCACCAGCTAGCACATTAAATAATTAATTGTCGTAAATCACAGCTCCTCCACGCAGGAGAGCTGCTGGGTGGTGCGAGATTGCAGCTCTTAGGCTTGCGCAGCCGGTAGAGGAGGAGGAGGGCGTGCGATGCGTGGGTGGCCGCGTCGCAGGGGCTGTATCCCGGCCGTGCTGGGAGGGTGGACCCCGGATTGTCTTGGGGGAGGCGCAGGCTTCTCCATCTCTGGGGTCTCCGAGGAGCTCAAGCGAATTTGATCAGTCCTAAAGCAGCCTCAAAATCTCATCAGCTTTTCTTTCTCCCTCTGCTGTAATACAAGGACAATTTGGTAGAGACTAGCAAATCGGTGTGTGACCAAAGAGGAAAAACTCCAGACGAGCAGAATTCCTTACCCAGGGCACCAGGGCCGTTTGTGCAAGTTGGCTCGTAGTTCATCACAAGTCTTCTTGTGATGAATAGCTTCATAGCTAGACACCTCTGAGATGAGACTCAGAAACACCCCGAGAAGCCTCAGCCTTCTGCCGCGGGGCGCAGACGGGGTTGTTGAATTGCGCCGCAGGTCTGGGTGATCTCTTCCTCCCCAGGAACCAGCCAGCGCTTCCCTTCTGACCCAGGGAGTCAATCCCACCTGGAGAAGGAGGAGCAGCACTGCTGGGGGGTGTTACTACCCGAGGGGTTATAAAACCCCTGGAGCGGTTGAGGATTTGGCTGCGGGCAGGACGTGAGGAGATCAGCGCTCACCTTAGCCTGGCTCCGCTCTTAACCTTGGAACCTCTCCGCCGCGGGGAGAGGAAGCGGTCGGGGCTGCCCGGGCCCGTCAGGCTCCGCCGTGGCTGCGCTGAGCCCGGGGAGAGCTCAGAGCTCTGCAGCCCGCTGACAGCCGAGCGATTAATTGGGTGCCTGGTTGGTTTTGGAGGGGGCCCCAGACCGGTGTTCTCAGGAAGCGTTAGCTGGCAGAGCTCTTTTTGGGCACCCAAAAGCAGCGGGGGGGCAGGGGCTGGCTGCTGGTGTTGTGGGGTTTGTTACGCCTGGGGCTCAGCGACCTGAGGCTCGCGGCTGGGCTCCCCGGGCTCATCCTGAGCCTGGGAATTTGGGCTTACAGCTGCTTTGGGTTTTGAGCTGGGGTAAGATTTCGCTGCTGGCAGGCAGCGTTCCTCCCTGGGGAGTTTTTGGCTGTCCCTCCTGTTCCTGTCCCTCCCAGCCTCTTTCCACCACAGGCCCTGACGTCCCAGCGTTCTTCGGGCTCCTCTCCTCTCCTGGGAAGAGGAAGGGTGCACAGGCGCTGTGGAGCCAGGGCGAGGTTTCTCTGAGGTCTGTAAGTTTACACCTTTTCCTCTGCTGCAAAGAGGCTCTTGGTCACGCTGCAGCACCCACGTGAGCCACAGAGGTGGCCCAGCCAGACCCACGAGCCCTCCCAGTTACTCCAGTGCAGCCGAACACAACAATTTACTCTTCACCCTAAGGCTGGTGTTGGTTCCCTCAGAGAGCCTTACAGCATCTCTTCTCTCCCGGCTTGTGGCAGGTCCAGGCGGACGGGACGGACGGAAACTGCGTCACGTTTGTGCTGCACGACGAGGACCACACGCTGGGCAATTCCCTCCGCTACATGGTCATGAAGAAGTAAGTGGGGCCTCTGTGGTGCCTGGCGTCACTGAGGGTACTTCTGTCTCCTACTCTGACCTTCTCCTTGCTGTCCTGCACCTCAGCTGCTGCTGGAACAAGGCAGGAGATCGTGCCTGGGAGGGTCTGTATATCAGAGGTGGTGCCAGACTCCCTGTCTGCCACCTCTCTTCCCAGGATGAAGGTTTCCCGTGTGCTGTTAGCGTCAGGATCCTGAGAGCACTACTAAGCCTTAACAGGCCTGGCCAGCCGCACCTGGGGCCTCCACCCACGCCCTGCCCGTGGGCCAGGAGCCCCAGTTAAGCTCAGCTCAGGGCTGTCAGTCCCTCCTGAGCTGTGTTGTGGGAGTATGGGTCTCCAGCTCAGTCTGTGCCTGGCTTATGGGCTGCGTTCACCTGGACGCTGACCTACGGACTGACCTTGGACCTGCTTCATCCCCCTGCTTGCGTGGAGATGCAGGAATTGATGCTGGGAATTATCCTGCTGCCCCCATCAAAATATACAAATGGGTTTCCCTGGGTGGCTGGCTTTATCGTACCGGGCGGCACTGGGGGTTTGTGAGGATCTGCTGGTAAGCCTCAGCAGAACTACGGCAGGAGGGTCAGTGCACCATCGCAAACGGCAGCTGCATTGCAAACGTCGTGTGGATTCCTCCGGTAAATCTCCATGGCAGAGAAACAGCAGGCTTCTTGCAGAGGGCTGTTCTTTCTGCTGGTGCGCAAACGCTCTGCCAGCCACCTCTGCTCGTGAAGGGAGAGGCCCTGCAGCCTGCAAACCATCTCGGTAAATCCCTGCGGTGCCCCAGCCCTGTCCACCTGCTCTGCCCAGCAGAACTGGGACAGGTTTGTGTGCGGTGAGGTTTCCGAGCATCCAGGATCCGCTGTTCGAGCTCTGCAGGCCTGCCAGCGTCTGCTGCTGGCGCCAGGAGGGTGCTGCGGTCGTGCCAGCCGCGTCCTTCCTCTGCAGAGCTGCGGCGCACAGACAGCTGGGTGTGTGTGAATAAGGTTACACGGGTCGTTTCCCTTCAGCCTCTCCCTCGCGTACGATCCTCCGCAATTCTGGAAACATCCTGAGCCCCAGCAGGTCCAGGGTGGCCCGAGCCTCTGACTTCCCTGAGCTGTGGGCTGGCCTGGGTTTCACTGCTCTCTTCTCCTCTCTCCCCTCCTGCAGCCCTGACGTGGAGTTCTGTGGCTACTGCATCACGCACCCCTCTGAAAGCAAGATCAACTTCCGCATCCAGACCAGAGGTACGGGCGTGCGCGTTTCCCCTGTGGCCGGGGCCCTTTTTTTGGGGAATTCCCCCTGCTCATGGCAGGTTTCCGCCGTGAGCCATTTGAATAAAGAAAAGCCCTGTGCTCCCCGTTCTCTGCTAGCCACCTGCAGCTGCTGCGCGCTGCTGCTCAGCCCCGCCGTGCTCCAGCGCTTCAGTTAGCCAGGAGGACTGGAGAGCGAAGCCGGTGCTGACGTACGGCTGCCGTGGGGTCCGGCTGCGGCCCAGAGCTCTCCTGAAAAGCCTCCTCGGTCAGCGCTGTCCGCTGGCTTGCCTCCCAAAGAGGGCTTTGTTCCCCGATAACATCCCTGACAGCTCTGAGCTCCTGCAGTTGCCCGCTGCTCCCAGCCCCCCTTCAGCGCCGGCGCCTGCCCTGCGTCCAGGCCCTGCGAGCTCCGCAGCTGTGCTGGGACGAGGGACAGCCTTGTTTCATCCCTTCCTCGTGGCACTGCTCCCTTGAGCATCACGTGTGCAGAAGCCACTTCCTGGAAGCAAATGTCTAGTTTGTGCTTGCTGACTCTTTAATTTCCTAAAGATAATTAGCGCTCAGGCTGTTCACCTTGCTACGGGAGCCCCTTCCCCGTGGAACTCACTGCGGGATCAGTGTCCGCTGTTCCTGCGCCGCAGCGGGACCTCCGCACTGCCGCCGTCCTCAGCTGCTGGGGGTGGGCTGGAGCATCATACCTGGTGTGAGAGCCTTGCCCGCCGCAGGGACTGCCCCTGGGCTCCTCGGAGCCGCGAGGGAGAGGGCTGCCAGTCCCTTTGGAAGCCACTTCCCATGTCACCAGCGCGTTTCCTTTCCTGAAGGGGCCCTTCCTGCTGTTGAGCCATTCCGGAAAGGACTGAACGACCTGATGGGTGTTTGCCAACACGTGCTCAACACATTTGAGGTGAGACTTTCTGAAGGGCTCAGGGGCCTTTTCTACCTCTGTCTCGGGGGGGGAAAGGAACGGGCTGGGATCTGTGGTGCAGGCACCTTTGAGATGAGAAACCCGATAGTTTTTTCAGACATTTTCTGCTTGACCTGCAGCGTGGCCTGGCTTCGTTCCCGTTGGAGTGACTGTAAAGCTGAGTCACTTCAGAGTACCTGGAGCTGTCAGAGCTTCTCGGGTCCCTCAGCGTGTCCAGGCACCGGGCAGAGAGGTCGCAGCACAGAGCGGGCTGGTGGCACTGCGGTACGTGCGTCACGCCGGTGTCTGCTGTTAACGGCTGTCCCTCGCTCTCCTTTGCAGAGGAGCATGAAGGAGTACAGGGCGCAGAGGGAGGAGGAGATGCAGTAGCGTTTGGGGGTGGCAGTCCCCGTGGATGTGTGTAACGGCTGTGTGTTGAATTCCCCGTGTCAAGAGGTTTTGTTTGGGTTTTTTTATGACCGCTGTGATGCAAAGCTGTATTTTCTCTAATAATAAAGTTTATGAAATTTGATGCCGCCGCGGTGACGCTGCATTCAGCTTGGCGCGAGTACAGAACATCATAACTCAAAGACAGCGCTTTCACTCTTCCTTCCATCTTCTTTCCCTCTTCACGCGTTGTTGCTGCGTCCTTCCCAGGATTTCCAGATCACAGAGTTTGTGGGTAGTCTGGTGCGCAGAATCGGCCTGCCCCGCAGCGCACAGGGAGCACGGGGGTTCAGCGCTGTGGAAAACGGGGCTTTTAGGGAGGCAGCACCCCCTCCTGATTTAAATCTTTCTGTTGCGGCCCCAGTGCGGTTGGGCCAGCCTTCCTTTTTAAACAGATCGTTGTAAATGATACCCTGCTCCTTGGAGGGTGAGGTGAGGAAAAACCTCTTGCCTTTTTTAACCCCCTGAAGCCTGCAGACGCAGGGAAGCCCAGGCCGCTCCTCCTGAGCCGGGTTAAAGGGTCCAGCGCCCCCGGCCTTGGTGGGGTCTGCTGGCAGCTCGCCGGGCGAAAGCCTTTTGCTGGGGGTAATGGGGCGTGAAATTGCGGGAGTTTTCCTGCTCCCTGCCAGTGTAGGATTGTGAACCTTCCTGGTTTGCTCTGCACAGGGGGGACTCCGCTTGGCTCTTCACTGGAGGTCTGCGGCTACCAAAGGAACCTGCTGACACTTAATGAAGTATTTAGCAGACTCCGCGGACCCCCTGCTGCTTAATAAGAAACACCCGGAGATTTTCCTTTCAGACACCAGCATGTTTTATTAACGTGCAGAGGAATAAGAGGGAGGATGTAAAATGTCAGGTTTTCTCTACAAAATCAAACTCAAACAGGAATTGACAGACCTGGTCTCTCTGACAGGCTGGCGGTGGGTTTGTGTTCGCAGGCGGTGGGGCGGGAAACCAGCTGAGCCCTGCGTTTCATCGAAAGGCTCCTTCGCTCCTTTCGGCCCAGGAGTTACGAAGAAGAGATTTTTAAAAAGGTCTTGAAACCTGTCGCTGATCTGCTGGTCGCTTCCCCCGGCGCCCCGGGGATGCTCGGGGCCAGGTGCGTGTTTGCTGGGCTGCGGGGTGCTGAATCTTGGCTCTCTTCTCTCCCTCCCCTCTCACACTCGGCCAAACTTTATGATGTTGGTTTTAGTAGAAGGTGTCCGGGAGGAAAACCCCCTGTGCGCCTGTGGTTGCACCTGCCCTGCGGGTATTAGCAGGTCCTGGCTGCGCTGCCTGTCCCTGGGAGAGGATCCTGGCTCCTCGGCCTCCGGGATGCTGCTCCGTGCGGCGTTGCCAAAGGTCACACTGGGAAATTGTCAAGATGCCTCAGTCTTCACTGGGATGACTGGGAGCTGTGCGTTTCGGTATGCCGGTGTGCAAGCTGCTGGCAGGCTCTACGCTGCGCGCTGTGCTCGTTTCACACGATGAGGCTGACTTTTACCGGCTGGGACCCACTTTATTTTGCAGCAAGGAGGGCAGCAGCAGCCAGGGACAGGTCTATAGCTTTAAACACCTAAGCTGCTTTTTTTTTTCTCTTTGCTGTTTCACCTTTCTGGTGCTTGTGGCTTCCCTGCCAGGAGGACACGCAGAGCTTGGTGCTCTCTCCTGCTCCTCTGAGGCACTGAGTGCGTTTTAGCTGGCTCCTGTCCCCCCAAGGTATTTCAGTCCTCTAGAGAACAGCATCTCCCTCCCTGTGTCCTGGTGCAAAGAGCTGCTGCCCTGGCGTCTCCTGAGCGCGCTGGACCCGGAGCTCGGGCGAGCGCAGGAATTTTAGGGGGTACCAACAGGGACGCGGTGATGGAGATGTCGACCTGAAGCAAATCACTGCGTAGCGCCTGCTTGCAGCCTGGCAGGGCAGGCCCTGGAGAGCAGGAGAGGGCCAGCCTCATCCCGCCAGGAGACCACGGAGGGGCTGGGCCGCCTGGAGCTGAATTTGCCGGGATTTGGGGTAGGGACATTGCGCTGGCTCAGTGTGCCACCGGCTTACCCGCCACTACATCCTTGGAGCGGTGTGAGCTGTTCGTTTTGAGTCACAGAATCCATTTCCCTGTAAACGTGAACAAATACAGAAACGCACAGAATTCAGATTTTTTTAATAAGCACGATCATTAAAAAATATCCTTCTAGTAAGTTATCTGCACTGGAACATTTCAGTCTTTATCCGTTTTCTCCGTCAAATTCATTTGTCCACCAGCAAAGCGCAGCCAGCCCGAGGGCAGAGGAAGGGATCCGGACGGATCTGCTCCGGCGGGTAAGGGAGTTTATAGAAAACGTGCTGCTCCGGTGTTCCTCGGTCTGTCTGGTTTTGTTGAACCCCTTTGTCTTTCAGAAATGAGATTTGTTTGTCAAACATCTGCATTTCAGGAAAGCTGAGCTAAAAACCCCCTAACACCTGGAAAACGCGTTGCTTTATTTGCAGGTCTTTTCTCTTCTCCCTTTTTCCTCTCTCCATTTTTTTCCATGACAGGGTGAAAAGAGCAAAGAAGGGGAGAGAGGTGAAAGAGAGAAGAAAATACCAACAGCAAAGTATTCAAAACCTTGGTAACTAAAACCTTCTCACGTAGGTTTTCTTAAAATTTTGGCAAGAAGTGCAAGCACGATTTTTTACAAAAACATGCTGGAGAAGCGCTTGGGGATTAATTATTTTTAACAGCAAATTGGTGAGAGCTCTTTGCTGTATTTCAGCTCGCTGCCGTGGCTCTTCCAGCTGAGATCGGACCTTCCCCGTTGCCCTGTCCACCTTAGTCTGACCGTGAGGATGGCACCTCTGTCCCGTGACAAAGGGGTGAACCTTGACGTCGTGGGGCGACGCGTCGGGGTCCAGCCCCGCTGCCCTGCTGGGGCTCAGCCTCCTTGGCTGGAGGAGGACCAAGCAGAGGCACCAAAGTGCGGGGCGCCCCTTTTTTCCCCTCAGAGCTGAGGTCTTGCGGGCGATCCCCCTCCCCGCAGCCGGCGGCTGAAGGAGGCTGTGGGATTTCCAGCTGCTGAGGACGGCGGATCAGGGCTGGATGCGTTTCTGGAAGGGCACATCTGGGTCCTCTCCCTTGCGTCCGATGTCAGGTGGAGAATTGGCTGCTCCCAGGTGACGCAGGGGGCTGGAAAGGTGAGCGCTGGTTCCTTGGTCCCGGCCTCCTCCGGATTTGAGCCGTCTCTGCATTCCCTTTGCCGGCTTCCAGACTCTTCCCTGGAAGGGGAGCGCGCCTGTCCCTGGGGAGGGGGAGCCTGGAGCTGATGGTTTGGCTGGTGCTGCCACCGGCTTCTGCCGCGGATGCCCGGTCCCCTCAGGCACATACAGTCACATCCCTGTGCCGTGCCCAGGCAGGGCGGACGTCATCCCCGGGTGGAGCCTGGGGCAGATTTCCCAGGAAAAGGTAAAGAGGAGGGGAGCTGTCAGGGCTCCCCGGGTCAGGTTGGTCACACGATGAAGCCCAGTTGCTGCCCATCTCTCCCTGCCATGAACAGGAGGAGGCCTCAGCCGCTGGTGGTCTGCCAGACGTGCGTGGTGCCCGGATCTTATCCCGGCGCTCTGCCCAGGGACAAACTATCCCAGCAGTGGAGGGGGATGATCGAGGATGTTATCAAAGCCTTTCTGTGACTTTTTCAGCTGGAAATTGTCACTCATGGTCCTCTCCCTCTCCTCCTCATCCCACATCCATCCCAAAGTGACTACGTCCCAACCTCCCTTCCCTTTTCACACGCATCTCCCCCCGCTACGTTTCCACCCGAGACAAACGGCTGCAAGTCACTTGGTTTTCCTGCAAGGAAATGAAAAATCCCGTAAGGATCTGAACCCCCCTCCTCCGGCGGTGACTCGGATCAGAGGGCGGATCGGCGCAGTTCCGAGGCCGCGTCCAGAGCTAGTCCCAGGCGTCCATGAAATGCTGCGGCTCCTTCCGGGTGGGTTACGACACAAAGGCAAAAACGATTCAGGCCCAGCCAGGAACCAGCCGTGCCAGAGAAACGGAGGGGTCCCACCGCCGCGGCGCAGCGCCTTCTCCTCCCGGCCCCGCGGGTGGCGTGGCTTTAGGAGGAGCTGTACTTGTTACTCAAGCGGGAGCTGCTCCGGTCCAGCCCGAGCTCCTGCCCGTTGGCTTTCCACTTCCCAACAGAGCCCTTCTCGTCGGTCGGCGTGATGCTCAGGGCCGGCCGCTGGCACCAGCAGCACAGGCAGGACTGCGAGGGGACAAGAGGGCGGGGAGAGAGGTTACAGGGTGGGCTACAGGGAGGAAGAGGAGGAAATATTCCCTCACGGGTGTTGGCTAGTCCACCTGGGTTGGAAATGAAGATACCCAAAACTTGGGTACCTTTTGCAGTTGTGTTTTCTTGTCTTTGGGGGACAGAAAATATGCATAATGCTTAGCTAGGCTCAACTCACCCCTTCCCACCCCATCCCATCCCACCCCATCCCATCCCATCCCATCCCCTTCCTTTCTCAGGGATCCACCACTCCTGAAAATTATCTCCTGGGGGAAAAAAAACAAGTTTAGAGCAGTTCCAGTCCCTGGTCTAATGGTTTGTGGGGATGCTACTCATCCAGAATGATGGGGACTTTTTTTGGCTTGGCCCAGGTCCTGCCCTGGCAAAGGACTCCCCATAGCAGGGAGCGAGCTGTGGCCTACTTGAAGCTGAGAGGAGAGGCACCCAGCAGGGGAAAAATTTGGGAGGAGAAATGCTATCGGTAAATGAACGAATAGGGGGATCCTGCGGGCTGCTGGCAGCCCCAGCGTGTCGCTGATGGGACGTTTGTCTGGGAGCCGGGAGCTGCGAGCTCCAGCCCTCTCTCTGCCGCTGCTTGCTGGGTGTGTTTGCCAAACCGCTCTCCTCCCTTCCCCTCGTCTCGGAAGCACAGAAGTCCGCTGCGATGGGGGTGCCTCTGGCTGCACCGTGCTGGGACCGTGGGAGCTGGTGCCCCCGGGAGCGGTGTCTGGGAAGGGTCACCAGGAGCTCTGGAAGGGTCAGCCCTACCTGGAAGCAGTTCTTGAATTTCCGGCTGACGAAGTAGAGAGCCACCGGGTTGATGCAGGAGTTGAGGGAGGCCATGTTGATCCCGAAGTAATCCATCACTAGGAGGAAACTGAGGCAGGAGGGGAGAGAAGAGGGTGGACATGTGGGAAGGTCGCGGAGAACTGGTTTCCAAAATGCCTACCAACTGCCTGGCCTGAGAACCTGCTTCCCCGGAGAGCCAGTGACTGACAGCACAGAGGTGAGCACAAAGCCGTCCCTCCTGCCATAGAGCAATTGCCCAACGCTTTTTCTTGCGAGGAGCATTTCCTGAGGAAGCCAAAAGCACGAGACCTGCTTTCCCCTGGTGACCCTGATGTTCTCAGGCTCCAGCACGTGTAGCAGGGTCTGGCCCCATCTGGGTTTTGCCGTGGCGGGTAAGGAGGAGAGGGGAAGACAGGCGCCTGCCAAGTGGCAGAAGGTGCGTACAGCCCTCGGACGTGCTGCAGCCCCTTTAGCCCATCAGGGTATGGTTCTCTGCCCAGGAGACCTCTTTACTCCATAGCTTTATAAAGACATTTCAAACTTGAGTTTCTTCTCTTCTTACAGTCCCCCACACCCTTTCCCTGCGCCTGCCAGGAGAGCGACACCATCTAGAAAGGAGCTGTTGAAACAAGGTGTTTGGAGGTGCAGTGAGCCCACAGTGCCCCCCTGCCGAAGCCCCTACCTGAGCAGTTCACATCTGTTGGGGTCCGTCTGGTCGTAGATGGTCTTCTTGAGGATGCGGCTGAGGTGGAGCGGCAGCCAGCAAAGTGCGAAGATGACCACCAGGCAGAAGACGGTCTTGGCCACCTCCCGGCGCTGTGAGGAGAAGGGGTAGTCTGGCTGAGCATCAGGGAGCAGGTGCAGCAAAGCACCTTCTCCGCGTGCTGAGCAAAGGCCCTTCCAGTAATTTCTGTGGTCTGATGTCACCCCATTTGAGTCCAGAGCACAACCGGCAGGTCCCAGCTCCCGCATCGTGAGGAGGACTCTGAGATCCAGGCTGCAGAAAGGGGTAGGGTACCAGCAGCGCGACATGGACCAGACTCCGCGCCCCTTCCCACCACTGCTCCTGGTGACCCTCCTGGGGTGATAACTTCGACAGCGCTTCCTCCCATTTGGGAAATATCAGGGTTTCTTCCTTCCTGGTTTTCTTACCCGTTTCATGTGGTCGTTCAGAGCAATTCTCATGCCATTCCTCTTGCTCAACATCTCGCATGACATGAGGGTGTAGAAGATGCCGGTGCATACCAAGGGGAGGCAGAAATAGAAGCCAAAGAGCCACCAGTCCTTCACGTCGCGGTAGAACTGCGTGGAAAAGAAAGAGCAACTGGAGATGGGGGGAAAGGGTGGAGGGTGACTGGGGCGTGAACAGCCCCGGTCCCCGACACCGATGCCGGCCTCTGGCAGACAATTCTGATGCGTGGAAGTATGACAGCTCCTGTGCTCAAGTGCACGTGGGGTTATCTTCCCCCAAGGCTGGCGCGCGTTTAACCTAAATCAGTAAAGACTGGCTTACGTCTGGCTGCCAGCCCCGTCTAGCGCTCTTGTGCAAGAAACGGCTGCAAGGAACTTATTTGGTAGACAGGGTGGGATAAGTTCTGGCGCTTTGTAAGGGTCTTCGTTCCCTTGCTCACCCTCAGCCGAGCCTGTGGTAAAGACTACCCGTGCAGACTGGTTGTGGAGATGGGACAACATAGCAGGTTCTGAAGCTTCCCAAGATGTGTCATGACCTTTGGACGTGGATGGCAAAGACGTGACACAGCTCGAGGACCGGCTGCCTGTTTCCTGGTCCCACCTTCAAAGCAAGTCTGCCCCATGTCACCACAACACTGGGTCTTCTGTGCTTTGTCTGATGCCGTTCACCCCGATGGCTAGAAGAAGCCATCTACAGAAGCATCGACTCCTCTAATCAGGGAGGGAGGACGCCCTGGTTGCCTGTGTCTCCCTCGCCCTGCAGCTGGGGTGGGACAGAGTACGTACCGTCATGAAGCTGGATTTCTGTTCGGAGGCGAGCATGCACACCCACAGGTGTTGTTCCCAGTAGCTGAGCTCCACCATGTCAAAGGCGATGGCTTCGGGGACTGCAAGCACGATGGCCACTGCCCAGATCACCATCACCTCCACCGCCTTCCACATGGGGATTCCTATCCCCTGGATCCGGCTCCAGGACGCCACTGCTCGGTACCTGCCCAACGCGTGGGGACGCAATGGGAGCAGATTTGAGAAAGGCAGCCGTCAGCAAGGGGCTGAGAAGGTACAGGTTAGAGTTGTCCCCAAACGCCCTTTCCCTTACGCCTTCCTCCTCCACCCCTGAACCTTCCCCTTCAGCAGGATGGGAAAGATCAGAAACAAGGGCCTGATGGATGAATGTGATGGTAGCTGTCCTTGACTACTTGGCCAATGTCTACTGTCCATTGGGGAGGTGCCACACTTCCCCACCACCCAAGCAGTTGCAGAAGTTGTTTCTTACCTGTCAATGCTGAGAGCACAAAGGCTGAGGACCGTGATGCCCACTGAAGCCTTCTGGATGAAGGGGACCAGCTTGCACACCTGCACGCCAAAGGGCCAGTTCTTGGCCAAGAGCTGGGGAAGAACCACAGGGTTAGCAAGCTGCTTCAGGAAAGCGTGTCCGCCTTCCCGTAATAGCAGCTGGTTACCCACGAGGTGTGAGAAGCCCACAAAGAGCGGCTGAAAGCACTCTGAGGTTACCTCCGCCGGGACTACGCGGTGCGCGCTCTCCGGCGTTTGGTGTTGTACTGGGAACCGCCCGTTCCCCAAAGGGCTCGCTGGGAGACGAGCTGTCACACAGGTGGAAGGGAGGTTCTGAATCCATACCCCGGGTGGGTTTGGGTGGATCTAAACCCCAAGTGCCACGATGGGCTTTGGGGCACTTTCAGAGGGAAAATGGGTGTCACTCCCTGAAACAGCCAAAATCCAGCCAGGACCGCTTCTCTCAGGTGGCTTTCAACGCCACGCAGTCTCAAGTCCTTACCGTACCCTGACCCTCTACCGCACTTGGACTCCCTACAGAACGCGTACGCTGTGGCCCCACGCTGGGGCGAGCAGAGGGAATCAGGGGGGACAAGATGTCCTGAGGGCAGTGCTCCTGGAAAGAGCCCCTGTTTTATAACACAGCTCTCTTCCTCCTTCCTGGGTGAGCCTTCTCACTTAGAGAAGACATTTACCTGAGGCTGACTAACTGAGCTGCGCTGGGAGAAGCATCAGCCGTGCACAAGAACAATAATTTTTGGTCAGCTGAAGTGAACATCCGGTTCAAATGTCGGGAGACCACGAGTGATGCTTTTGTTGTGATTTTAGGTGAGATGTAAAAGATCTGGAAGGTTGTGTGTGTGCACATAACAGCTGCAGCTGAGAACACCTCTGAGATTTTTGTCTGTTGATGTTTCTCTCATCCTTCCGAGAGCAGAAACACCCTCCCCTCTCTCCCTTGGAAAAATGGGGCCCATGCTAAAGAGCGGAGGGATAGGGGTCTTCCCCAGGGCACCGAGGCAGGTGGGAGCAGACACCGTCCCTGCCCCGCACGGAGCCTACCTTGTACACGTTGATGGGCAGCGCAATGAGGATGTAGAGGAGGTCTCCCAGCGCCAAGCTGGCGATGAGGACGTTTGGCCCATTCCTCATGCACTTGTTCTTGTAAATGATCCTCAGGAGCGTGGAGTTCCCGATGATCCCGACGATGAAGATGGTGCAGGACACGATGGTGTTGATGTACTTGAAGATGTGTCTGATGTCGGCAGGCTTCACGCAGACGGGCAGCAAGGGCGGCTCGGCGCTGGTGCTCCTGGGGAGGCTCTCGGAGTGGTTGGACAACTTGGCATCCTGGAACAGGCTTGGCTGGACCAGACCATAAGCCTGCTCCTGGCTGAGCACCTCAAAGGGGACTGTGCTCTCCTGGAGAGCCCGTGGGGTCTGGCCGTCTGCCCCAGCGAAGAGGCAAGTCAGGAAGATGGCGAGAGCGGTGGGAGCCGGCATTCTCGCCATGGAGGACCAGGCGGTGAGGCCGGGCACAGGAGCCCTTGCGGTGCTCGTGGGATGTCCTCGCTCGGGTCTTGGCTGGATCTGCAGGTGGAGAAAGGGACAAAGGAGAGGACTCAGCAGGGGAAGGAGGGACAAGAGAAGACTGAACGAAAGCAATCGCTGGAGAAAGCCCGTCACCACAGCGATCGGCAATACGCCGGGTTGGATCCCACCCAGCCAGAGCAGCTCACCCCTGCGGTCAGCACTCCTTGCTGCTAAAATTAAACACGCCTGTTCGGAAACTCAAACTGAAAGGAAAACCAGAGTCTCCTGTGCCTCTGGCAGAGAATTTCCCAAATGAGGGCAGCTGCCCCTTCTCAAATAGGAGTGTTGATCAGTTACTGCATCTTCGGCGGATTTGCCCAGCAAACCCGACTTTTCCGCCCAGCGCAGCCGTTTATGCCCACCCCGCGCTTCTCGTGTGGTTTCGGACTGTCCGAAGCGGCGGTTCTGGGCACCCGCCCTCTCGACACCGCGCATCTGGGCAGTTCTGCAAGGGATCCGCGGGACCAGCGGGCCTTTTCTTCCAGTTTGTGTGGCAGGAAGAGCGGAGCCGCGCTGACATCCCTCTGCTCAGGAGATCCCGCAGGCTGCCATGTGCTGACTTTCAGCGCACGGCGAAAAGACTCAGCACAGTCTTTCTGGCAACCGTGATGGGAAAACGCTCCAAGGGCTTTTCCAGAAATGCCGCATCGATACCTGACATCCTATCCCGATTTATGTGCGAGCAGCGCAGCCCCTCCTTCCCCATCCTTACGCTCGTTAATTGAACCGCTTCCTTTCCAAATCTGCCGTGCCCGTTTGACTCAGCACTCGGGGACGTAAATCTCCCTGTGCCGTTGGCAGCTTTGGCTGCCGAGCGCAGCGGAAGGCCCCCTCAAGCTCACCAGAGCTGGAGCGTCGCCGGAGCTGGGTCCCGCTTTGCAGATCCCAGACGACGCTCGCCGGCAGGACGGGCTGAGCCGCGGCTCCGCAGCCGGGTGAACAAGCCCAGGGTGCCGGCAGCGCTGCCCTGGCAGGACGTGAATTTGCTGACAGGGGCTTCTGGACGGTCCGGGTAGGGTCCGCCAGCGGGAAGCGAGCCCCGGCGGGGTGGGGATCTGAGCCAGAGCAGCTCTCTCCCAACAAACCTGCCCAGCCAGTGCTACCGCAGTCCCCGGTTCACCCGGCTGCTCTTGCCAGGAAATCTGCATCAGGCGTGGTCCTTCCCGACCCTCTCACGTCCTTCGCTCCTGTCTCTAGTAAACCGTAAACAAGCCATCTTAGCAGGAAGCCTAAAATTTATTCCCAGTTTTTACAGGCACTAAAACAACCAAATCCCTTCACTTACAGTTTAGACCCATGAACTAGAGAGTTAAGTTTCCAGTTCTGTTAAAACAACCACATTTCCTTTTCTACTTTGAATCTTTATACCGGCACCTTCGATACGGTTTCACCGCGGCAAAGTTAAACATCCCGTCACTTTCCAGCTCACTATGACCCTGCTTCTGTCCGCTGAAATATTCCTGCCTGGTGCTCAGCAATCCTGGGTGCTCTCTGTGCCTTCTCCCTGCGCAGCCTCACACGGCTTTGCAGACTTTTCTTGCGGATAAGCCGCGGTGGCGTGAGCCAGAGCAGGCACTATGAGGTTATCTGCCTGCCTCTGGCTGGAAAAAAAAAAATTTAAAAAGCAGTTTTCAAAGACTTGAAGAGGATTTAGGGAACAGTCTCCATACGACAGCTGGGAAACAACCGGTACCTGGCCCGCAAGCGCCCTGCTCTCGGAGGTCCGTGGGCATCCCATTGCTGAGGGATACCTGCAGGTGTGTTTGGTCTGAAAACCAGCGAAACCCTCAGCCCCAACTGTCCCTCCTGCATGGGCAGAGCTAATGTCCTGAGGAGGAGACAGTGGGGTGCCGGCTTGTCACCTTGGATACCCAGCAAAAAATCCCGTGGGAAGGGACTAAGTTGTGTGCCGGAATGGCTGGTGGTTAAGGAGCCTGGAGAAGGAGCCTTCTTCCACCAAAGACCCTTTGGAGATGCCCTCCTCTCCACCCCACTGTGCCCACAGGACCAGGGCTCGTAGCAGAGGGCAGACCCGGCTCAGAATTCCCGCCCGGCATCCTCGAGGAGCTTTGGCTGGCACGGACAAACGTCCACCGCTCAGGGCTGTCCGGGGGCTTGGAGGAAGAAGGTGGCTCCTCGGGTCAGCAGCTGGAGGAGGGGTATCGGAGCATCCCGGGAACGTTGTCTCCTGTGCCCTCCGCAGCAGCGGGATGTGCCTGTCCGCTCTCCCCGAGCCCGGGGCGGCCGCTCGGCCCCTGGGTGTTTGGCAGAGGAGCTCATGTGAGCGAGCATCACAGGACACGGCTCGTCCTGCCCGTCCCCGCCACCGCGTAGCTGCCGGGCACTGAAGGAAAAAAAAAACAGTTCTCCCCCATCTTGCCTTAAAATCCAGCAACTTGGTAAAAGAGAAGCATTGTCTTCTCCTGTTCAGCAGCCCATTTACTTCCTGTCCACCACGCTGCCTCTCGCGTCTCAGAGCGCTTGGAAGCAGGACCCTTTCTCACTTGGGGGGGAAACTGAGGCACGGGGGCATCAAGAGCCCAGCAGACGTGACGCCAAAGCCAGCATCGCTCAACCCAAAATCCTCTGAGCCTGGCTGGTGCTGTTAATCATCTGGGGAAGCAACCTGGTGCCGTCCCCATCCCACCTGCCTGGCTGGGGCTGTTCTTAGCGGCGTGGGCTTGGGACTCCCCTCACCCAGGAGATCCCACCACATCCCCAGCAGTGTCCTCGGCTCAAGCCCAGCTCCGCCGTGGCAGCGCGGTGCCCGCTGTCCTGCCCGGAACAGCTCCATGTGCGCTCTCCTGCCGGACTCACCTCCCCAAACGCAAACCAGAGCTTTTCTGCGGATTAAACCCCGCGGGTCGGGGAAAGGGGAGGGATAACGGCGCATCCCCAGCTGCTTCCCTGACCCGAACCCAGCCTGGCCCCTTCCCCTCGGAGCTGTGCCGGATTTCTTCTCGCACACCCTCTCCCTGCCCGTCTCGCTCAGGCACCCCGCTCCCTTCACCACCTCCCCTGGAGCGGGGAGATCGAAGGAAAAAACGTGCAAAAAACTCACCCTGAAGCAAGAAATCACTCTGTTTGCAAATTAGCGCACGGACCAGCGCAGCTTTTCATTGGCGCTAAGTTGCCTTCCTCATCCCCTCCACCTTCGGATGCTCCTGGGATCAGCTGCTTCCCCGCGCAGGGCCGGGCATGTCCCGGGAGAGCTGGAGCGTCGATCCCGGGCTTTGCGTTTGTGCTCAGGGGATGTCCGGTCCCTCCGGTGACTCGCTGAGGTCTCGCTGGGACGGAGCGGTGGGTTATATAGAAAATCGCCGGGCTCCCCCGGAGCGCGGCCCCCGTGACCAATAGGCGACGTGCGGGACGGGGGATGGAGGAGGGCGAAGCAGGAGACACGCAGGATGGGGCTGGGAAGGGGAGGAAAATAGTAAACAAATAAAGCTGGAGGGGGAGGGAGGGAGCCGGGGGAAGGCGGCCGGCAGCAGAGCAGCGCGTCTGCTCGGCGCGGTGTCGTGTTGGGCGGGATGGGAAGAAGTTCCAGCATCCAGCCCGGTCCCTGGACGGGGTCCTGGCTCAAAGGCTCCCCTCTGCTCTCCACCTGCCTGTGGACAGGAGCTCACGGGAAGTCTCCTGTCTTTCCCCAAACCGCAGGAACCTGCAGACAGCGCGTGCTGCTGCGCGACCAGGCTCATTCCCCACCAGCAAAGCCTCTCCCAGCCTCCTTGGCTCACCTGCTTGGAGAGGGAAGGTTCCTTCCTCACCATGCTGTGAACGAGGCTGTTCTCAGGAATGGGGGATTTATTTGGCGTGTGGCAGGCTGTTTATTAAAAAAAAAATGCCCAATCACCTTGCTCTTGGGTCCTTGATGGCTCAGAAACACGTTGGCGTGGGGCAACTGTACCAAGGCAACTTCACCTTGGTGCAGGAATCGCTTTGCCCTTTTAGCCCCAAAACAAGGACAGAAAATTTCTGCACCCAGAAATAACCCTGGCAACACTCACTGACGGGAGCAGAAACCAGCAGGGACCTGGGTTTGGTTTGTCACATTACTCATGGGACAGGGACAAGTTTGTTGCTCTCCAGGGAGAAGATGCAGCCAGGCTGTGATAACGTCTGCGTGCGGCGGCCGCTTCCTGCCCTGTCAGCAGAAGGATTAGGGGGTTAGATGTCAGGATCCAGAGAGTTCACAAAATCGATGCTAATTCCTAAAGTCTCCCTGCAGAGACGCCTCAGATCCGCTCAGTCCACCCGTGCTGCGCCAAGCACCGAGGATGGCTCCTGACTTGACCACAACCTCAACAACCCACCTCACAGCAGATGGCGGGGATCACATCCAACCTGTGAGAGGAAGTTTTTCAAAGATACCTTGGAGGCATAGACAAAAAAAATCCTCATTGATGTGGAATGTGCAAGCAATCAGTTGTCACTGAAACACCTTGTGTTGGTCTTGATAGAATCATGGAATCATAGAAGGGTTTGGGTGGGAAGGGACCTTCAAAGCCCATCCAGTCCAACCCCCCTGCAAGGAGCAGGGACATCTCCAACCGGATCAGGTTGCTCAGAGCCCCGGCCAACCTGGCCTTGGATGTTTCCAGGGATGGGGCATCCACCACCTCTCTGGGCAACCTGGGCCAGTGCTCCACTGGGTATGGATCTCAGTCTTTAGACTAGGTAAAGTGAGGAGACATGAGATTTATCAATTCTCCTTCAGGAACTGTGAAAAGAACACAATAACTTAGTGCTGAAGCATAGGTAGAAATAAATCGATAAGGAACAGCTCTTGAAATTAATAGACTTCTACTTTCAAGAGGTAATGAAGGCCAGGCTATGACAACTGAGACAACTCTGGGCAGGGAAAACTTTCTAGCATCGCTGTTGGCGTTTGCCAGGCGGCATCATAATAGAAATGCTGCATTTGCCTTGGTTTGTAATTGACTCCAACACACTCAAATTTGCGGCCATCCTTTTCCAGCCCTTTTTGTGGGGATCATGAGTGAATTTGTGCAGGATCTCTGCTACTTATGGGAGAACCTGAGAAGTTCACAATAAATATTGCTATATGTATATCCTGTTACAGCCTTTTTTTTCTGAGTGGATCCAGACACGAGAATGGATTAAACTCCTTCTCCTCTTGAGATTTAGCAAAAGAGGCCAATGAGAACTTGACCAGCCTAGCTTTTCTCAGCGGTGAAGGTTTGTAAATAGGGTAGAGACAATCTATGTTTGTTGTTTGGGAACTTTTTTCTTCTTTGTGTGAAAGCAGATTATCTCTCTTTCTCCACTGAAACATTCCCATGATGCCTTGAAGGTTTGGTGAATCAGAGCTGTGGATAATCCGTGGAAAAGTTGTGTCTTTTTTTTACTGCATACCCTTGTGTGTTGGAGATGACTCCTCGCTCAGGAAAGCAGAGAACAAAACCTCCTTTCAGACTCTTCTCTCTTAATCCCATTAAGAATCCCAAATTGGAGGGTCCATCTTGGGGATCCATCACCCTCCCCTCTCCCTCTGGCTCCTCAAGCCTCGGCCCACGCCTGCTCTGCAGACAGCGATGTGACAGCGCACGGAGAGCCGTGTCCCCGGCAGCGTATGGTCCAGCCAGCCCAGGTGCCAGAAGCAGCGCAGGTGATGGGCAGGTGCTGCGGGATCAGGTTTTGGTTTTAAGTTGAGTGTTTTATTTGTAAGTCACCTCATTCTTTTTGGGGGGGAAGAAGGCTGCTTATGGAATTGGCTGGAGGATCCTGTTTCTCGCTTTCGTTGCTGACATTGCCATGTAGTGATTAGACTCCTTTTGCTTTCGTTTCTCCAGCTTCAGTCTTCCCTGCCCATCTCATCTTAGCACATAGCAGACCACATGAGGGTGGAAACGTCGGGTAAAGCTGGGTACTGCTCTGGGCTGGATGGGTGCAGCCCACCCCGGCCTTGCTTTAGGGACAGTCAGCTGGTACCCCCCTATTTTGGTCAGGAACTCTCATAGATGTCTCCAGCTTGCAAGCGTGTGTCCCAAAGTTAACTCCAGACCTTGGTGAAGCACTGCTATGACCTGGTGGATGCCTGTGACACGGAACCTGGACCTTCAGTCTGGGCTAGGGTGGGAGCGGTTCATTACCAGCTGATGTCTTTGAAGGCCGTCAGGAGGTGACCTGTCATTCCCAAAGTAAGCCTGCCCCCCTGCACTCTCCCCAGACAGATCAGGAAATACGTACCTCAAATGGCGCATCTCCGCCGAGGGCAGAAGTCAAGGCCTATCCGCTGATGCCACCTTTAACCCTTAACCCAGAGCTTTTCCTTGCCTCTCTTCCCAGAGCACGTGTGTCCGCACGGCCCCTCTCCTCCCAACCCCACTGGGGAGAGATGCTGCACTCCTATTCTGGGACAGTCATGTTTCGGCATGTGACAGGGGATGAATGGGCCTTTCTGTTCTGCCAGAGACAAAGAGCGGCTCCAGCCCCCTTCAGAGACCCCCGGGAAAACAGAAATCTTCTTGTACATCAACTAGTGGCCTTGAAATACAATTCAGTGTCAAGGCTGATGTTAAGGGTCACTGAAACGATCAGCACGAAGAAACGACTTCTGAGTTCAGCCTTGGTACCAGCCAGCAGCAACCAGCAACGCAGCGTCGTGCAGGCAAGCAACTTCTTCATGGGACGCATTTTCACAGACTGCCCTTCCTTTCTGAAGATGACAGGTCAAATGTAATTAATTTGGCTCTCTGCTGCCATTCGTGCCTACATGGTTTCCATGCAAGCAGAACGGAAGGCGGCTTGGCACAACTGGCTGGTTGTGTGCACGGCAAGCTCAGAGGACCATAGCTTGGAAAAACACCGACCCCCCCATTGATGTGTTACTGAAGGGACTGACACTTTGTCTTCACACTACCTTTAAACCTGGTCAATTGATTTGCAGCCTGGAGCTAAGACTTTGGAAATCAGACATACTCCAAGTCCTGGAGAGAGCATCTGGATGAGATCCTGCTGAAGACCATCGCCCATCTGTCAGAGTCTCCTGCTAATGTTTCAGTCACGTTTGCTGAGAAGAAGGACAGAACTGAGTTGAAATGAAACACCACGGCCTTGTCGTATCACAAGAAAGAGCGCGTAGCTTTTGCGTTTAACTTAGTGAGCTGCTGGAAGGATGGGCTCTGAAAACTTACTCTGCAGCTAAATTCCAATGGCTTCTACAATTTATTTTCTATGCAAGAAGCCAAGGTGTGGGAAAATCCCATTTTTGCATGGAGTGTAGCTGTCTTGAGTACCTGACTCATCTCTTTGAGTTGTCCAGTGCTCATCCTCTTACAACCCTTTGTTCCTCTTTGGATCAGCTAGTGGCCACCTACCTCAACAGCCTTGCTCTTTCCTGTTCCCACCCAACCTGTTCCTCCCTGTACGGGGCTCCAACACCACAAGAGAAAGGGCTAACAGGTAAAACCTAAGGAACGTGAATTTCTTGGATCATAGCCACTCTGGGTCCAGTGTTCCCAGTTGGAGATACTTGTAGGAAATATTTCTCCACAGCTCTGAGCTGGGATGGAGTTTGCTCCTGGCCTTTGATCCGCAGCCCTCCTGCTCATCTTGGAGTAAATCATCCCAGTGCGTGGCTTTGCCTGGGAGCTAACTTTTAGCTTTTTAAAGCTACAACACCAAAGCAAAGCCAAGTCCCATGATACCGTGTCACAGCGAGAAATCAGCTTGCTGGTGCGATCGGCATGTCTTTGTGGTCTGGAGGGAGGCACGGATTAGGGCATCCATCCCTCACAGCATTGCCAACTGTGGGAACGTGTTGATGGCTTCCTAGTCAAAGCCACTGGAACAGAAGCCCTTAAAGCAGTGATTAAAAAAAAAAAAAAATCGCTTCTGCTGCAAGCCTGAATCACAGGATTTAACCTGCAGATAAGCTCGGAACTGTCCCACAAAGAGTCAGTTGTGCTCTGGTTTCGTGTGTGGTGGTGTGAGGGGAATCAGATCACACAGGTGTGGTCATGCAGCAGAGGAACAACTCTAAGGGTCATTTAAGAGCTTCATCCTACACCCCCCTGACCTATGGACACATACGCACCCATTCGTCCTCCTGCAAATTGAGTGCAGCTGTTCACCCTGAAACCTATTCAGGCTGCACTGGAGGTGGCCCTCAGGACCCTTAGGGCACTAATTGGTCTTAACAGCCCTGAGAAGCCTCACCCCACCCACGGGCCCCAGAGCCCTATTTCAGTTGAGATCTAGGAGCCCTGGTCTCCTGCTCAGTCCTACCTATGCACCTGCTCAGCCATGGCCTCTGTTGAGCTGTGCCTTGACCCCTGGGTTGTCTTGATCTCAAAATATGCCTTGTTGCCGTGAGCTTACCCAATGATTCCAACTCTTGGTTGAACCTGGCTGCCTTCTCCAGCTCTGCTCACCTTGATCAGGTACTGCGGGATGGGCCCTGGCTGGTGAGGCTCTGCCTTGTTGGCTGGGGTGTCCCCTTGGCTCCCTGTCCTTGAGGGTCTTTGGGGTGGTGCCCTGATGATGGAGTGGTGGTCTGTGGCTGAGGTGTACCTCCAGGAGCAGGGATGGGGAGGAGGACTTTGAGGCTGGGGTGGAGGGAACATGTCTCTAGAGGCAGAAGCTCTATCCAAGTTGGCCTCCTGGCATTTTTTTTTTTTTTTTTTTTTAAAAAGTTGTGCCTGCATTTCTAGTTGTATTGCTTAGCTCTTGCTGCTAGTATTTGCTTTACCCTGCCTCTCTTTCCTGAGAGGTCTGGAGTCCTGGAGAACAGCTCTGGCATCTCTCCAGGGGTACTTTTCAACACCAAATGTTCTCATTCCCGTCAAGCTCTCTGGTGCCGTGGATCCCTGAGCTTTGTCCTATCCTTTACCCTCTCCGGGCTGATACCCTCTGGTTTTAACCCCTGTCTGAAGAGATGCTCCCTTGGCTTGGGAGAGCTTTGAAGCGGTGGGATGAAAAGCCCATTTGTCAACGGTCCCCACCCCTGACCTCTACCAGCCCAAGAGGAACCGCGGGTAATGTTGTATGGGCCCCGTGCTACAAAACCTCCAGCAGCTCCCGGCTGGATCCCACCAGCCTCTACTGATGGGCTCCTTTGCAAAGGGCTAGGAAATAGTAATTGTTTGAGTACTTGCATCTGCCTGCGTGTATCTTGGTTCGCAGCCACCCTTCCCACCAGTGGAGGAACAGCCTTGTTTAGAAGATGGGACTCTTCCTTCCCGTTGGAGGAGGGGATGTTTCAGAAAGCATCTCTGTGCTGCAAAGCCAGATCACTGCTGTTCCCACGAGCCCATGCTGACCCTGCACTTGAGATTTTTTTTTTAATATTTTTTCCTCTCGTAACTTTCTTATCGGCTGGGGTCAACCGAAGTCAAGCTGGCCAGGGATGACAGGGCGTTTGAAGCTCTGACTTCTGAGGCATGGGGAGTTTCACGACCGTGGTGACAAGTAGAAAGGGATGCTTGCCAGCTTCTTCTCTCTGAAGGCTGTCCATTATGTCCCGGTGTCAAGTCTGAGGGTGCATGTGCGTATGTGACTTCCTGCTAGACACTTGATAGATTGGGGCTGGCAAGGAGTAGAAGCCTCTTGTCATCTTCAGAAGGCAGCCCTGATGTCAAGCCCTCAGAGTTCAGGACAACTGTGTTCCTCATGGGTGGAGGGAGCTGTTAAGGAAGTCCCAGAAACTGTGGACATCTCTGCTCCAAAGATATTGCTGAAACCGGTGTGATGGGAGGATGTTGATCCTCACCTTGATGGAAAGAGGACTTGTTTCTCCAGAAACCCTGCATATGCTAAGGATTTTCTGGAGACAGAGGGGAAGCCTCCACCAGGCATTAGACCAATGCTCAAGCCAATGTGGCATTGCCAGTGAGGCGCAAAGGGCTGAGAAGTATCCAGCTTTCAGCTTTGTCCTGCAGGCCTGTGGGTAGGGATGCCGTAAAGTGGGGATAGGAAATTATGTGAGAACAGTGTCCTCTCTGTATTGCATCTACTAGAGATTTTCTGTTAGAGCTTTTTTGGGATTTGGTTTGTTGTTTAATATCTGAATGTTGTTTATATGTTTGGGGGAATCACATTTAAGTAGCTCAGATGGAGAGCTGCAAGAGGTGAATATTTGACTTCAGGAACAATCTTCCTGGGGTATTGAAAGTCAGCTAAATTAAATTAAATGCTGGCACTGTCAGTACGGCCATGGATCCAGCCACTTCACATAAAGCTCACCAAGAACCTGGGGAGACCACCAGATCCTTCTGTGATCCTACCAGCCTGCGGATGGGAGACCAGCACATCAGCTGGTGTGAATCCTCATTGGCTTTGGCAGGACAACGCTGGCAGAGAAGCAGTGACAGCCACAGTACCCAGAAAAACAGCGGAAACTTTTCTGGACTGTTTCCCAGTCTCTCCTACCTACTGCTCCTCGGTCTGCTTAACGAGCTTCTGAGAAAAGTTTGGACAAATGGGTTATTGCTCCTGAAATAATTATATGAAGATTAATGACCTCTTCTTGAAGGGCCACCAAAGCGGGCTTTGTCGTCTTCAAGTACTGATGACCTTTCCAGGAAATGGGAATGAGGAAACAGTGGGAGACAGATTGGGTAAACAATATGTAATTTAGATTCTTTAAAATTACGGGGACAGCAAGACTGACGTGATTCCCCACATCTCCACCTGCCTCTCTGCAGTTTGCAGACAAGTAATGTTGGTCAGCTGTTCACCAGCCATCAAGTCAGAAAGGGTAAAGTGCATAATGCCTCAAAGCCAGAGGAAAAAGTGTTTTGGGAGTAAGAGGAGGCAGCAGAAAACACAAGTGTATCACCTCCCCTAACGTCGGACAGAGGACACTTTCCTCCTATAGTCTGAGCTCTGGTTAGCCCTAGGGAAAGTGAGTAAAAGCCAAAGACATGGTGAGGAACTCAAGGCCACCTTCACTTTGGGTTTTGCTGATAACTTGCAACAATTTGGTAGCCAGCTGAGGGATAAGCAATGGATAACCAGAACTTAACGCAGGTGGTGCCTGGCTTACAACTGGCCTGTTTCAGCATGCGCTGGTTCCAGACTCACCCTTTGAAACTGGACCATGCTGGAAGAAGAGCAGGTTCATGAATGCCATCAAAGAACATGGAGACATCTCTGCCTCTGGAGGTCCCCACTGCCAAAAGAGGACCTGACCCTTTTATTAAGAGGTCTGCAGTGTATGGCACCTCTGGCAGAGACATGGAAAAGGCTTTGTCCAATACCAGCTGAGTTTTATTGCTCTTTACAGAGCCACCCCAGATTGGCAATGAGATCAGGGATGGAAAGTGCGTTAGGAGCCTTGTGAGGCTGGATCATGCCACTGGCACGTTTCTAGCTGATGGTGGGAGCCTTGAAGGTAGGCAGCCCCATGCCATGGTGTGGGACAGTCTTCTCTGGGCCAGGCACTGGGTCCTTGAAATCGGCGTCCCAGAACAGCTTGAGAAAAGAGTTGGCATGAACCTTCTCATCCTCATTAGTAATTACCTTGCTGCTGCAAGGTAATCCTGAAAGAAGAGGTAAAAAAAAGCATTTAGTGTAGATGCACAAAGCTGGCTTTATAAATTAACTGTCAGTTAAAAATCCATTCATCCACAGCAGTAAACATCCCATTCAAATGCCCCAAGGTCATCTTTGTGCCAACAGCAGACAGCAGTCCATTCCCAAACTTAATGCTGCTAACCTCCAAGTCCCTTTGGTAGCCCTGGTAGCTATCCTAAATGTCCCACTCATTGTGTTAGAGTGCCTGTTCCAACCAGAGTGGCCAACTTGTCCTTGCTAGCTTCCTGCTGGAGAGGATGTGCTGAGATGGTCAATGTGGAACCCCCCCAGAGTCCAGTGAGTCAAGTGACTCCAAGCATATGGAGATGCTCGGAGAAGGTTTTCATCCTGCTGGAGTGGAGCTGCAATAATACTAATGAGGGAAGGAGGGGGAAAAAAAAATACAAAAAAGGGAGTTGGCTTGTAAATTGAGGATGGCCTGGAGATAAAACCCAGTCACACGTGTTAGGGCTGACTGGTTTCATGTGAGGCTTCTCAATCGCGTCTCTGTGTGGAGGAGACACTGGCCCTCTGTGGAGGGCTGCACGTCCTGGGAGAGCTGCTGGGTCACAAGCAGCGCGTGTGACTGGAGACTTAGCCTAGCGTACGGCCCCACCATGGCCAATCTGTCTTGGTGGTGGAGTTAAGGACAGGCTGGGTGGAGACATCCTCTCTCAGGAAGCCTCTCCCTGCTCCATTGAGTCCCACAAGCAGCAGAGTTAGAGAGGGAAATTGTGGTTTTTTTGAAGGGCTTCATGTTAAAAATGCTCTCAATGTTTCATCGTAGGCTTTGACAGTGTTGTTTTCTGGGGAGCTTTGTGGGCTCCTGCAGAGAGGAGCTGTGCAACGTGGTTTTTGCTGCTATGAGCTGATGAGAAGGTTTTTCTTGTGGACGCTTATTGTTTGTTACCCAGAGATATCCTTTGGGATTTAAGATAAGAAAGCAGTATATGGGTGGTAGTTGGTACCCTCTGTTTAGCTGCTAAGTGTGATAATGGGAGGTTCCTTTATGCTGAGATGTCTCTCCACCAATGAATGCACCATGGAAAATACTCATGGTAAAATACTCACTTTGCTAGCAGGTGAGACAACCCTGGGTGCTCCGTGGAAGAAAGGACCTGGTTCAGGGAGCTGGGATCCCTCGGGAATCCCTCTGCCCATCTGTGAACAGATCAAAGATGGGGGAAGGAAAGAGCACCAGCAGAGCACAGGTGAAGTGTAAGGCAGGTGGAAGAGAGGTGTCTTGGTGCTATGATAAGAAGTTGTAGGAGAAAACAACGCTTCCTGCACTGGACCAGGAACTTTATCATGGTATGAAAAGCACCTTGACCTTCCAGAGTCTTTCAGCTTTCATGTTGACTCCCTGGGATGCACCTGCTATTCCTGTACATCCCACAGGTGTATTTGTCAGTGACATCACCTATTTTTAGGTACCTAAGTCAAGATCTTAGCCCTGCTTGGTAATTAATGGAGGCTCTGAACCCACTGGCATCGACTTGCCCTGTTGGCACCCCACAGACTCCTGAAGGCCAATTGACCAACGACTTCAGGTCTGCAGAACAAGGTGGTGGGAGCACCTTCCTCCCAGCAACCCACCTCCCCTCTGGTTCTAGGGGACGCTGCCTCGGCAGTGCCGCAGGACGTGGAGTAAAGGCATCTCACCGGTGGAGGGCTGAGATGAGCCCCCAGCGCTTTCCTCTTGAGAAGGTGAAAGCCAGAGTAGAATAACAATTTGGAATGAACCCCAGGAACCACTCTCCAAAACTTTGATGGGACAGTGGGATTGCTCAAAGGGTAAGCTGGGTCCTGCCTCTTTATTTTAAGCTGAAAGCCAAAACGATTGTGCTAGTTACTTGAAAGAAAAGTTTGTGTTTCTGTGTTCCGCTAATTAACAGCCTCTGAGAGGCACCCAAACCTATCTCTGGGGCCCAGAGTGTTGCAAAAACATGGAGAGGTTAATTGAAGGCAAGGGGAAAACAAGAATCCCATCTTTAACCTTCTTAGTCTGCCCTTGTTATGCTAACAGCATGGTGCGGGCAGATTTAATGACTCCTCATTACCCTGCTACCTAATTAACCTTCTGCCCTGAAACACAGAGTCTAAAAATGAACCTCCCTGCCCAGGAACCCCTCTGCCAGCAGCTCCCGGGGTTAAAGGAGATGTCTCCAGCATCGCCGGCCTCAAATCCCTGTGTGGCTTCCAAATGGTTCCTGTTAAACGGAGGAGGAGGGCAGCGTGGCTCCCAGGGAGAGAGCGGGCGCTTGGCTGCCGCTGGAAGAGGGAAAACGGCAGTTTGGCACAGTGAGGATGCTCCTGCCAGAGGTACGGGTTGGATGAGGGTCCGAGAGGTGGTCCAGGGAGGGCAGAGACCTGGAGAGAACCCGCAGTCATGGGGAAGGACTGGAGGCACTGTCTGCTCTTCCCAGCAACGACCCTCTCTGCTGGCACGGGCAGCAGCCGTTGCTCCGGGTGCCTGGGCTTGGCTTGCCCAGTTGCCAGTTGTCCTGGCTAACGGAGCAAAAAAATGTTAGCCGTCGCTCTTGCTGGATTGACTTTAGTTTCCCTTCTTACCTTAAGTGGTGCTAACGAGTGAAGCCAAGGAGGCATGCTGGGCGTCGGGTTTGCAAGCCTTGGGTCAAAGCTATAGCCGCGACTGCTGGGGTGTAATTTATCCAACTTGCATGCCCCATGAAAAGGATCACCATCACAGCTTCACCAGCGTGATGTTCGCTGTGCCCACAAGTATCATCCAATCTGTAATTAATCTGTAATTAGAAATAAATGGGGCAGAGGTTTTTTCATGGTATCCCAGCCTGGGACAAGTCAATGAGTGCGAAGTATGGACAGAGAGCACACGACCCTGTGACCATGGTCTCCAGCAGGACAGTTGAACACCTTGCTTCACCTTAGCTTTCCTTCTAGGAGCAACTGGGCAACCATGGGACCTTTGGGGCAGAATATGGGCAGTGGAGAGACAATGAGCAGGAGCATCTCAGTGGGCCACAGCCATGTGATGGGGGGAAAAATGCACAAACCAGAACTCAAGCAAGATAATGTCACCCCAAGCCTTCCGTGAAAGTGCAATGGTCTGCAAGGCTTATCTTGGCTGTGTTGGCAGTACATGAGCGTTGTCTTTTGATGTGTCAATGACCCAGGAAGAAGAAAGGACTTTTTTGGAATCCAGTCTCCAGAAAATTTGCCCAGAGTTTGACTTTTGTCCGAGCTGCTGGTTTGCTCATATCCTGCCTGTCCGCATGGAGAGATATGGGGTCGTTGGCTCAGCCCGGCCTGGGCTGCTGTAAGTCCCAGTGTCTGTACGGTATGTTTGTGTGTGGGGGGGGGGGGACTGGGCCAGAGCCTGCACGAGAAGGGGGGGTGCAACAACTCCTTCTGCATCTTTAAACTTTCTCTCTCCTTTCCTTGGAACTATTGATCCCGTTGCTACCAAACAATGAGAAAATGACTCCCAGGGCCAGCTGCTTGGGGTGGTGAGCACCTCCACCTGATGGCTGGAAGCTGCTGGTAAGGACTTGCTGGTGGACACCATGCTGGGCTGAAAGCCTTTGGCTCTGCCTCCTCCCAGAGCTGGTCTGTGAAGGCGAACCACAGCCTACGTACGACTCAAGAGCTGCTTGTCTGCCCTACGAAGCCGCAGTGTGACAGCCACACAAGGAGCCCGCAGGAGTTTCCAATGGCTACTGGCTTTGTCTTTCAGGGAGGTGGGTGTAGGGTTCAGCCCAAACATGCTGAGCAATTTCACAACCACAGGATCTTGTATGCAACTTGTGCCCATTTTTTTTCCCCCTGCTATTAGGCAGTGTGAATTTTTCCATATCCTCATCAAGGGAAGACATCTGAGTCCTGGCTGCAATTCGTTCCCCAGACTCTGCCTCAGGTGAGGTGAATCACATCTTGTCCTTCATGAACTGGCAAGGTTCATCCCCTGGTCCTTGAACTATCCTGAATGAGCCCAAAGAAAACCTGGGAAGCAACAGCCTTTTCCCCATCCTCAGCCTGGGGGAAAAAAATTTTATGCTGAGGGTGGTGGAGCACTGGCCCAGGTTGCCCAGAGAGGTGATGGATGCCCCATCCCTGGAAACATTCCAGGCCAGGTTGGACGGGGCTCTGAGCAACCTGATCCGATTGGAGATGTCCCTGCTCCTTGCAGGGGGGTTGGACTGGGTGGGCTTTGAAGGTCCCTTCCCACCCAAACCGTTCCATGATTCAGTGACCCAGCCCCAGGTCCCCAGCCCGGAGGGAGCAGGTCTGCAACCCTGGGTGCTACCAGAGCATCCGAGGCTGACATAACTCTTCCAGCCCAAACCTTCAGCTGCCTGCACTCCAGCCTCAGGGCAAGGGGCTGGCATCGGCCAGAAGATGGTGCTGGTAGGAAAGTGATTAAAGACCTTGCTCCTCTCCAGATGGTAGGGGAGAGTTTAGATTGTTTGTTGGTTTTTTTTTTCCTCCCCTCCCTCCTCTTCCTTATAAGAAACGCTGTAAAAATAACTCAGCATGTTTAATGGTCCCAGACCTACGGCGCAGGGCCCGCGGAGTTATTTATTACATCCAGCGAGTCGCTGAGAGCTGAACTGCAGTAACTCGAAACCCGGGAGGCAAAGCTGCTTCTGGGCAGAGGGCTCTCCAAGCAGCTAATGGAGGCATAACCCTGATTGATAACGGTTTTAGGCTGCTTTATTTCTCCCCAGGATCCTTCACGATGACATCCTCCTGAAGGGCTGGGCTGCCTGGCAGTGGGGTAACTCTGGGGATTCCCCCCCGAAATTAGCAAATGGTGTGGGGGGATGCTGTCCTGGAGAAAGTATTTTGTTTGGGGTTTTTTTTGTGTTTTGGTTTTTTTTGGGGGGTGGGTCCTTGCAAAGATGTATTTCTAGGAAGGAGCAGATCCCCAGCCCGCTAGCATCATTTCCAGGAATATTTAGTGGCCCCTGTCAAAAGCAGAGCTTGCCGCATGATGAGCGGCCACTGCCACACGGGAGTGGGTTTCTGCTCTGGGTCTGTTATCCCACCCTTCCAAGCCAGCACCATTGCAATGAGAGCTTTCTGGAAAGTTAGGGGCGAGACTCGGAGTTTGCTGGGGCGTGCGGCTGAGTCGTGCTGCCGGGAGGAAGCCGCTTTAGGATCACAGGCGAGGAATGGAGGAGCCTCTCTCTGCGAGCATGAGGAATGGGTGCAGCAGTTTTTCCCTTTTCCCCAGGGGAAAAAAGGAGGCAGGGGAAGCAGCAGAAGCACCCTGTGCCCCTCATGCCCTGGGGACACCTGCGCCCATTGCTGGGGAAGGGGACGGGGACAGCTTTGTCCTTATGTGTGTCCTCGGGACAGGGGCTCCTATGGGACCATTGTCCCTTCTGGAGGGGGGTGCTTGGTTTGGACATCCTTTCAACTGCAAACCGTCTCCACTGGGATCCCTGGGCCTATTATAGGCTGATTAAATATTAAAACAATTCATTTTGTACTTAAACTGTTCCGAAGGCTCCTGCTGACGATGACTTTGAAGTCTGCGGCGAAAGGGTTTGCTCTCGTTTCCTCCTTCCCCCCCTGCATCCCCTCCATCCCCACCTTTCCCCAGGGACCGATTTAGGTGAGTTCAGGGGTTGTCCATCCCTGCAACAAGTTTTGTCTGGAGCCAGCCTGGCCTGCAGCCATTTCTCCTCCCTGCCCACAGTGTCCCAGCAGCGAGGTGCCTCTGTCACCCTGGGTGTCACCTGGAAAGAGCAAGAGGCGCTGGACCCATGCCCAGGTCCTGGCATCTCAGACAGCCCCATGGTCTGTTCCTCAGCATCTCCTGCTGCAGCGGCAGGAAGGGGAGGACAACCCCTTGGAGACAAAGGCTTGCGCGTGGTCTGCTGGGAGCAGTGGTCCAGGATGGGACCACCACCTCTGGAAGGATGCCTGGGCACATGGAGGGCTCAGGGATTAAACTCCCATCTGCCTGTTTGTCCCCCAGTCCTGGCTGAGATGGCAGAAGTGCAGGAGGACCCAAACCTCCTCTGATGAAGGAAAAGGTGGGTGGCAAATATTGTGTCTCCCCAGCTGGATCAGGCTTCCTTCCCCCTTTCCACCCCCTCCTCCAGCCCCATCTTTTACATCTGTTGTATGAGATCCAGCAAACTCTCAGCAGAGCTCATTACTCACGGCCTGCTGCTCTGAAGAGGGCCGAAAGGTCCTGTGCGTAATGATTGGGAGGTGATTTGTATTTAAGACGCTTGGCTCTCAGATGCTGGAGGTGGGGAGGGGAAATTAAATAATTGAAAGCTGGTAGGGAATGGAAGGGGAGAGCCCTGGGTAGAGGGAGAGGACCAGGGCTTCTCCGGGGATGGGTGGTGCTCAGCATGGCTGAGCAATGAGGGCGAGAGGTCTGGCCCAAAGAGGAGAGGGGATCCACTGGCCTTGGTGGGACCTGACGGCCTTGGCTGCACCAGACCGCCCTTCCCTCCCCTCCTTTCTCTGCCTTTCCCTCTCGCTGCCTCCCCCCCAGCTCTCTGCTGCTTCTTTAAGCAATGCAGCCAATTTTCCTGCCCTGGTCCAAATTTTCAGTTCCCAAAAAAAAAAATCTACCAGTCTGGTCCAGTTCTGCCTAACCTGTTCCCCAGCCCAGGAACCCCTTGGACACCGATGTCCTTCCCAGGCCCTCACCAGCTCCCAGAGATCCGGAGGGCCCGTTAGACAGCGTGTGAGGGCTGGGCGGGTGACTTATCCAGACCGGTCAGCCAAGTTGCTACAAATCGGGTCAGATTGGGCTGCCTGATCCGAAGCTAACGAGTTGGGCGATGGCTGGAGTGGGGGAACGAAAGTCACAAATCAATCACCTGGGAAGATCTGATACTCTTCCCTGTGCTGTTCATGTGTTTATTGGCTCTATGTAGAGAACAGGGGAGCTTTGGGAGCCGCCCCTAAGGTCTGATGTTCAACCCTTGTGTTTTCTCTCCCAAGGTGTGGGTGCCATTCACGCAGTCATCTTTTCCCCTGAAATTCTTCCCGGAGTGTCGTATTTTCTCCCGAGAAGGCATGCTGTGGGGGCATGTGCCTGGCTCTAGTGTAAATAGGTAAGTCTAAGAAAACTGTTTTTTCTTAATCTTGTGTCAGCTCGAACAGGAACCAAGCTCCCATTGTCCCAAAATTTCCTTCTAAGTGGCCAGGAGGGCACAGGGAAGGGAACAGCTCCCTAATGATGGAGGCGCTGGTGTTCAGCACCTGAATACCTTTCCTTCGAGGCTCTTGGGGGGGAAAAACCCTTTTCTATTGACTTTTTGGGGCAAGGACAAATACTGCTTGCCTTCTCCCTACCCCCACTCTGCTCTCAAGCACGTCTGGGGCCGGAGCCGTCTCTGCAGCTGGTGCCCTTGGCTCTGCCGGGGACTCGCAGCCGGCCCCGCTCGACGGGAGGTGTCCGTCCGTGTGTCCATCCTCCGCCGTGCCCAGCAGCCAGAGCAGATGGCTGGGGGTAGCTGCCCACCCCGGCAAGCAGGGCTTTCTCTTCTGAGGCTGTGATTAAGAGCACTCAAGTGATGCTCGGCTGGCTGCTGCTCCCAGCGATCTGTCGTTTTTGGGAATGATGCGGTGCAATGTAGGCATCGGATCTTCTGCTGCTGTGGGGCTCCCAGCTGGGATGGCAGCCTGGGTGTTTGTATGGGATGCTCGAGCCCCCTTCTGAGGTTGGGGGGTGGTACCCCTGTTTTGAAGAGAGGTGGGAAATGGGTTCCCAGCCCCAGGCTCCCCCATGGCAGCGCGAGAGCTTTTACAGCTCAAGGCTGACTGTCGGTAGCCCCGCAGGGAAGGTGCTGGAGAAGAGGAAAGGCGTCAGAGGAAAGCTATGGATGCTGTGTGACAGGCTGGAGAGAGCAGGTGGGTCGCTGGTGGCAGCACCGAGGAGACCGGGGATGTGCCAATAGCTGGGGCAGGCTCAGGGTTTGCTTAAAGTCACTCGGTCCTGTGTCTCCAGGAGCATCCTCATGTCTTCCCAAAGCCTGGCCCGCGCAGGATGGGAGCTGTTCCCTGGTTCAGAAGTGCGGGCCAACCAAAGCCTGCTTGGCAAAATGCTCCTTGCCTGTCCCCTCTCCTGCCGTGTCACTGGAGGGGACATCCCCAACGGCTCCCCACAGGGCACTGCTATGTAGAGAAGAGTAAAGCATGTCTTTAGAAGCAATTCTCCTGATGTTTTTCCAGTTTCCAGCAAGAGAGCATGTAGGGTGTTCTGTGCTAGCAGGGTGTTTGGTTCATTCGGGGCCGCTGCCAGGTGAGTCGCCGCCATACATCCTCAAATTGGCTCCTCTGGGTCGTCTTGGTCCGGACCTTGTGCTTGGGATTCAGGGTTTAAATTGGAGAGAGGAGGGGGCAAATTATGTACGTGCACCTGGAAGGTGAGGTGGTTGGCGTCTCGCATTTTTCCTGTTGACACTCATTACCCTAAGTGTCTTAGAAAATTTATTAGGTTTTACATATATTATATATATATATTATATATATGTATATGTGTATATATATATGTATAAAATAAAGACATAGGGAATATAGAAAGCACTGCATCAGTAGAAATATTTTCCTGGGAAACAAAATCAATGGTAAACAGAATATTGCAGAGCTACACAACAGCTGGAATGAGCCCTAAATATTTATTATTAATACTGAAGCTGTTTATTTTTCATATATTAAATAGGCCGTATATTTTATCTAATAAAACCTTTGCGATTGGTGCTGGCTCTGCCAGGCTCAAGGAAGATTTTGATTTTGAGGTCTGAGCGGAGAGTGGGAGCATGGGAGGCCCTGCTTGGGCTGGGTGAACTGTGATACTCAAAAAATTTGAGTCTGTGGTGAGGTTTGCAGGAGGACTGAGTCTCCTCCATGTACAACTGCGTGGCCTCTGCCAGCATCTCCCAGGACCTGGTCTAGAAACAGGACCCAGCGCTGTGCTCGGAGCAGGGGGTGCAGGTCCAGGTCTCAGCCCATCCAGGGATTCCCTGTGTCAAGATGGATAAACCACTTAACCCAGACTGGGCTGCAGTCTGGAAATGGGATTGCACCAACCGGCCCCTGGGGATGCTGGAAGTGACTGGGAGGCGCACGGTGACAGCAAATGCTCTTTCCCCCCTTTGGAGACATCATTAAGCAAATATCTACAAAGCTTCCTGAGCTTCAGAGGCTGCAGTCCTGAAGTTAGCTGGATGCTTAAGTGCATCAGGGCCCAACTGCTGCCAAGTCCAGGTGTCGAGGGGGAACAAGGGCTGTGCAAAGCCCCCTGCACTTTAAAATCCCCATCCAACGGCATTAACCCCACGTCAATCTACTCAGGCCTTCCAGGAGCTAAGGAAAGCTGGGTATGCTCATTGAACTTCCAAATGCTCCAGGAGTAAAAGATGCTGTTGCACTAGCATCTGCAGAGGAGAGGAACGTGAGATGTGAATGACGTACGGAGGTTGAACAGGGCTTGTAGGGTGGCAATGAGCAGTTGGGTTTAGTTTGAGGATTTCAGCCAGGTGGTGGGGTTTCTGAAAGTGAACTATTTCCAGTAGTTCCAGTACATGCATACTCTTTCTGCTGAGCAGATCCACCTCTGCCACAGCTCTGTGAGCTCTCGGATTCAGGCTCGCTGTGGCATGAGTGTTGGTGCCATTTGCTGCAAACAGAGGTAGCAAATGAAATCCACAGATGCTGGAGTGGCCAAGACCCGAGGGATCCTTCTGAAAACAAGTGCTGGTCCCTTGAGGCTCCCCTGCTGTTATCGTAACACCACTGCTCACCTACTTTGAGGTGACGGGTCCCCCAATCCCATTTACTGACCCCTCTTCCTCCTGTGGGAGCTGAGGGTCTCCATCCTTCCCTGTGAATGGCCTTTGCTCTTCCTCCTTTCCCTTCCTGCTTGACCACAACCTCAGCGCAAGAGCCAGTCCTGGGCCCCTCTCGGTGATCGGAGGGTAGCAGTGACCATAGGATGGGCTTATAGACCTTGTCTTGGTGAAGACATGGTGGATTCTTTCTTGTTCTAGTTTGTACCCAAAGTCAGACTGCACGCGTGTTGGAATCACAGAATAGTTTGGGTTGGAAGGGACCTTTAAAGGTCATCTAGTCCAACCCCTCTGTGAGGAGCAGGGACATCTTCAACCATGTCATGGAATCAAGTGTTAGCACACTTACTGGCCTGGTTTGGCCTCACTGGTGCTCTCCAAGATGAGGTCCAAGCAACATTTGGGTTGGCCCAGGCTGGGGGCTGCTCTCACAGGCAGGGCAGGTTCAACCATTCCCAAGATCAACAAAGACCAAGACCCTTCTGCAAAGACAAAGAGTGAACGTGGGTGCAACCACAAACACGGGACCAACCTCTTCCTGGATTTGTTTGGGAGCACAGGTACATTCTGAAAGCCAAAATATCTGATTTTTCGGGACTAAGTTTTGCGTTGTTTGAGTGCTTGCACTGAAACTCACCTATCAAACCCTGCCTGCAGGTACCTACAAGAAGCAAAAAGCCTTTCTCCCGCCCGCCGTGGTCCCTGCGTGTGCTCTGGTCTCTGGCTCCTCGGCTTTGGCAAACGCGTGTGCAAATTCATCTTCGCACTCGGCAGCTCCGGCGCTGGGGCCAGGCTCCTTGCCGTGCGCCGTGTAAATACCGTTCACCGCGTATTTACACTGAGCGCCGTGCCCCGCTGTACATTAACATTTAAAACCAAATAGTCGGCCCCTTCGCGAGCATCGCTCTGAGGGACGGCAGCGCAGCGCGAGCGTCGTGTAAGTAATTTGTTCAACATTGGTGATAATAAGCTGCACAGAGCAATAAGAACATAAACACTGGCAAGGCTTTGTGTGAGCGTCTGTGTGTATTTTTTTTCCTCTCTTTTTTTCTTCTTTTTTTTTTTTCCTTAAAGGAACCTCTGAGGGGGGGAAAAAAAAAGCATGAATGATTCATAGATGCAAGGGAGGGAAAAGACAGAGAGAGAGTGGGAGAGGGAGAGAGAGATTAAGAGAGAGGAGCTTCAAAGTGACTGGAGCCGATTTGAAGTCCTGAGCGTTCCTGGGCTGGGTAGGCCAGCAATTCACCAGAGAGGCCCCGTCAAGCTCCCCCCACCACCCGCACCAGCCACCACATCTCCTGCAAACACAGCCCCCAAATCGCGGGTTCAGAGTTCACCCTCGTCTAATGATGTGAAGGCCTCCCAGACCCTCTGTGAGTGGCATCTGTTTGTAGGCACGGCCCTTCCCTGGTGGCTTAGCCTGGTGTAAAATTAAAAAATAAAAAATATATATAGAGAGAGAGAGGAGGAAGAGTGGAATGAGATGCAGGGCTCTCTTTTTTTTTTTTTTTTTTTTTTTTTTTAAAAAAAAAAAAGTATAAAAAATGTGCTGGTGGTGAAGTGCCTTTGATTCTGAATATTAAAAAAGCCCGTTAGATTTAAATGTAATGAGAATATTAACGCTACTGCCTTGATTTGTATTCACCGGCTACCACGGGCGTGCTTTGGGAGTGGGAAGGAAAAACACGGCTCGTGCCCACACGGAAGCTGTTGGCCTGGGTGGGGAGAGCAGCCCCGGCACCAGCAGGAGCAGGAAGGGATGCAGGAGATGGAGGGACTGGTTTTGCCCCTCTCCATCTCGCACTCCAGCCCTAGACAAGATGGGGACTTTCAAAGGTGTTGTTATGGTGGCACCAGCACGGCTAAAGCTCAGCATCCCTTTGCAGGGAAATGCAGGTGTTCTGAAACTTGGTTCTGCTGTGCTCAGAAAGGGGAATTCCTTGTCCACGGAATACGGGTCTGGAAACAATTTATTTCTTTTTAATTTTGTCTAAAGCGCCATTAAAATTTCACTCCTTCAGTTTAATCTTGTAATTGGATTAAATGTCTGTGCTGTTGTGACAAATCTGCAGGAGAAAAGAGTGATATCTAGAACAAGACCAGTTATTGGTTACGTGTCATAGAATAAATGACAAAATAATGAATAAATAATAATACTCTAATTAGCAGTACATGCTCACTTTATTTTGTTAATCAAAGGCAGTAACATTCACTGGCCTAATGAAAGAGTTTGATGTTTTAATTCTTCTGAAAGAGAGGAAGAGATAAGGGCTCGGTGCTAATTACTGTAGCAGCTGATTTTAGAAAAAAACGCCTGAAATTTTTGCCTGGCTAAAATAAGGATATCAAACACTGCAAATGTTCCAATTTGCAAAATGAACAGAAAATAAAATCAGAGGCTTTAAAATAATTTTAGAAATAGAAGAAATACAGTTGGCCATCCTATTGTATCTTAGTATGTCATGAAGTGTCATTAGCACTAACGAGTAACGAGGCAGGCACCGCTCCAACAGAGCCGTGAAAAAGTTATATTGAACAGATAATGCTGTAACAAGAAGCAGACCAAAGTTAATATTTAATTTCCAAGTGGACTTTCAGGGATTTCTGAATTATTTTTAGGAAGCAAAATATTCTAAACCCGGCGGAAACAAAAATCAAATGATTTTGCAAAATGTTTCGGTTTTGACTTGGGCTTTTTGAGAAGGAAAGCCCCAGTGCTGAGGTTTCTACGCACCCAGATCCCAGCAGAGCGCTGAGTAAACGCTGGAAGCTTTAATGAATAGCTGCAGCGTAGGCAACGATGAGCTATTTCGAGACGCCCATCAAAGCAAGAAGTGCTGCACAAACATGGAAAGGAGGTGACACAAAGCAAGGGGAGGTTTGCGCAGGAGTTTCTCTTAAGGCTGGGCTGAGGAAAGAGAATTGGGCTAAGGGGGGAGCTAAGGGGAAGTCCTCTCTTCTGAGGATGTGTCAGGCAGACGTGGGTTTCTCTGTAGCTCCCTTCCTTCCAAGCATCCTCCCTTTCTTCCTCCTTGCTCAAGTTATAAGTGAAAATGTAAAGGAAGAGCTTGATGTCTGTCATAGCAGGTGACGTGGTGGTTGCTCCTTGACACAAGGTCTGTTGAACCTTCCAAAGGCTGCCTATGACCAAGAGCCTGCCTCTCTGCTCTGTCCCAGACTGATGGAAGTTTGGAGGGATAACTGGGGGTTCCTTAACCTCTGACAGCGCTTTGGCTTGAACCAAATTCCCTTTGCCTGTGCTGAAGAGCTGGGACCTGAGAACTGGTGAGTTATTGCTGCAGACGCCTCCATGAAGCTTTCAACAGCACCAAGAAGGGAGGGATCTACGGGGATCTGGGACTCAGTGGTTGTCCAGCAACACAGGTCCTCCATGTAGATGTGTCTATGCTTCACTTGTCTATGCCAGGATGGGGGACAAAGGTTGAGCTGAAGTTGTGTCCTTTCAGTGAAGGCTGGTAAAGCTTTTGAAGTGGTTGGGTTCAATGACGCTAGGCCAACTGGTGCTAGCAGAGAGTCTAGGCGGGCGTGCTGCCACTGCCGGCTGTAACATGATTTCCCCCAGAGGAAAACTCCCGTTGCAGTGCACAGACACACAAGGAAGCACAATTAACTTCTCTGGAGGAGCCTTAAGCCCCCTTTCCTTGAGTGTTGTGTAATTAAAACCTCAGTCTTGTTAATACATTAGTGAGATGTTTGCATATAATTCATCAAATGTTTATGAAAATGCGTAACAAATAATCCTGACAAACAAGTTCCTTAATTGAAATAAGGGGTGGGAAGCCTTGTGAATTTTTAATAAAAAGGGGGAAAGAAAGCACGCTACGTTAATCAGATGAAGTTCTCTCATTCAATATTTTCAAGTGACTTCCCTAGTGCACATTTTATTTAATATATTACACAAAAGGAATATCTTGATCGCCCGATGAGCTTTGCATAGAAAACCCTCTCTTGCAACAAACGTTGGATTGGCTTGAGGCATTCCCTCAGCTATTGATCAAAATCTTATTTTCTTTGCTCTTGACAGATAACAACGTTAAAACCTGCCTGGGATTCTGAGCTGGAAGAGGAACAGCCAACGCCAGCCGGTGCCTGCGTGTCTTTCTCCAAGTGAGTGGTTAACTCTGTCGTATAGCATCACAATGACGTCAATGCACGTAGCACGGGGGCTGACTTAGCTTGGTTTCCGGCTGATCTCAGACCACGTAGAAGCAGTGGCAGGCAGAGAACCTTTCACTTACCCCAGGCATAATAATTGTCTGTTCCTTTTTGCCTCTTTTCACTCAGGCTAGATCTTGGGGTGGTTTATCTCACCTCTCATGAGATACCTGAAAACTAGACGTCCAAGCTGGACATCTCAGGCCAGTAGGATCCTCATGGCATTGAGATGATATGAACATTTAAACCTGAATTCATGGGAAGAGGTAGTTCTTCAAATGTGAAACATCATCCTGAACCTTCTAATCACTGGTTTGGTTTGAGTTTTAAAAGTAATGTAGTGATAGACAGGAAAAAGAGTAAGGCTTGGGAATGGAGAAGAGAGAGTGGAAGAGAAGGAAAGAATGGATGGAAAAGATGGGTTTGGAGCAGGGAGGGGCAGAGATTTGCAGCTAGCGTTAATAAGAGGCACCTACGTCTGGGGAGAATAGAGGGGTGAACTTGCACGCGGAGCCTTCAGGGCTGGATTAGAGCACTTGCCTTGCTTTGGTTTCCCTGGCAGACCCTTGTATCTCTTGCGTGGTCCATCTGGAGTCCCAGCTCCTGGCTCTGTCCTGCCTGGTTGCAGCCACCCAACGTGTTGCACGTCACGCGGGCTCTTCTCCATCGGTGGCTAGCAACAGGCTGGGTGGAGCTGCAATTAGGAGCTCGAGGTGAAAACTGCTCAGGCCCACCAAAGCTCACCCTAGCATGTTTGGTTACTCTCCCAAAGGACTCACACAGAGCAAGCCAGTGATGAAGAAACATAGACTACGTGGTTTAAAAAGCTCCCAGCCCAGAGTCAGCATTTCTGCCCTGACCTGCCTCATGTATTATTTAGTGCGGGACTTGTTGATGCGCACTTATATTTTTCTCCCAGTGGAGTTGATGATCTTCCCTCCCCCGAATGGCCTCGCCGCTCTCTCCCCGCACAGGCACCATGATAGGTGGGCTGTGGATGGAGCAGGGCTGAGCTGGCGCTCACCGCTGGGCAGTCAGGGATGTGGGGCTGGAGGATGGACGTCATGGTCGTGGGTGGCACTGGCAATGGCAGGGGAAGGAGCCGGGGGCAGAGATGGGAGAGGGGTCTACGGGAGAAAGAAAAGTGGGAGAAGTGCAGTTGGAAGTGAGTGGTGTTAATGAAATATTCAACAGTGGTGGGCCTAGACGCATTGCCGAAATTGCAGAAGCAGAGATGATTAATATTTAACAGGGTAAGCTGCCACTTGGCTGCTTTCTGCACATAGATTCCACCCCCACATACACACACACACACCCCCTTCATCCTCCTCCCCACCCTCCTCTGACTCCCCCAAACTCCTGCTGCCACTGCGCTTGGCTGGCTCAAGCCAATGGCTCCCAGGGCCGTGGTGCAGCTGAGGGAGGTTCCCAAGCCCCTCCATGAGGTCTGCCCAAGGGAGGACAGGTCCAAGAGTTGCCTGGTGGGAAAAGCGCCAGGAGGCGAGGGAAGGTAGCTGAGAGAAAGCACGTCATTTATTTTTCATGGGGATGGGAGAGCAGGTTGTCCTATTTAGTCACATTAGATGCTCTGTTAACACAACAGGAAGAAAAAAAAAGAAAAAGAAAGGATGAATAAATGCTTGCAGCAGAAGAAGGCTGTTCTGTGGTTCCCTGAGAAAACAGGGACTGGTCTTTCAGGGGGTTAAGTGTTTTGGCTCTGGCTGAGTCTCCCTCGGGGTGTCCCACGTAGATGATGGACAGCTACAAAGAGAGGGAGCACATGAGGCTCTTCATCAGCTGGTGTGGTGCAGCTGGAGTGGCCCAAGGTGTGGGCTGATATTCGGGACATTCCCACCCACCCCGTCTATAGGACGGAGGTAGCTGAGTCCCAGCAGACTGGAGGAGCTGCCTATAAGCATTCCCATAGTAGCTCCCTACTTGTCCTCTTGCAAACCCTCCCCAAACTCTTCTCTCCTTGGATACCTTCTCAGGAGCTGGGACGGTGGTAGTGCTGTGACTGTGCTTGCCGAGCTGACTATGGTCTCCATGGGCTGAGCTTTTCTAACATCAGTTTTCTTCCATCTTCTGCCTTTTGTTATGCGTTTAAGGAGATGTTCTTTGGTCTAGGAGTCATCTGAGCACTCAGGATTTGTGATGCTCTTGGTACAGACAGATCTTAGCCTATTTAGGCACCTTCAAGGCAGTAAATCAATGCAACTAGGTAACAAGAAGATATGAAGTCCAGTTATCCATTGTAATCCCTTGCCTTCAGTCTCTCTAAGCAGCATCATCCTGGAGGAGCTCTCCTGGCTTCAGTGAAAGGACTGACTTTTTCCAGTCCACATCTCAGCATATGACCCAAAGAAGAGCACAAAGGATGCCCTGGAGATGCTGCTGGAGACTCTGGAAAATGGGAGCACATTCCAAGGGCGGTTTGTATCTCAGAGGGATGGAATAAACTTCCAACCAGAAAGGAGACAGCAGGTAACGTGGCTCCCCAGCTAAGTGTCCAACTTAAAGCAGGAGGAGCCAGGACTGTTGAGGAAATAGGTCGTGATGACCATTTGCTGGCAGAATCTGGACCTGCTGTTTCTCACCCTGCACTGGCCACACATCCATGGCAGACGAACCATCCCAGGAAACCCCCAAAAAAGCAAGGAGTCGTGTTCTGGGCTGTGAAACATGCCGCGCGTGCAGTCCAAGTGCCTCTGCCCAATCCTTGTCGTATACAACCAGGGTCGCAGGGGCAGAAAACCCATCCCGCTCGTCCCTTCGGCCACTGCTGCCATGTTGCATCGAGGGTTAATTTGGGACAGATGTAGGATGTGAAAACCAGACATGGGCAAAAGCTGGACTGTCTGTAGCAGGAGGAGGAACCCCTGTCGAAAGTCCCACAACTAGTGAGAACAGACGACTTGATTTCTATTGTGTAAGTGGGGATTTGTCCCTGACGGTATAGTAACAACTAGAATTAGAAAGGAATAAAGAGTGAATTCTTCCTCCATCCCCAGTGTGTTCCCTCCGGGGCAAAGGTCAAGTGCATTGTGTGGCAGTGTTTGGATTCAGAATAAAATAAGTGACAAGGGCGAAAACCTGGGGCGTGCACAGGGACTGAATAAAGAGGAGCGTGGGCTAGACACCAGAAACCACGCTCTCACCCTCGGGGTCATTAACATCTGCAATAGGTGACCTCGTGACATGGTACGGGGGCAATAGAGACACTAATGCGAGTCATTTAAATGCTGGCTTGAGTGCATTTAGCTATTGATAACAGCATATTGCTATTGGTATAGAAACAGAGCATAGCTATCGATAAAGTGACCAGCTCCGCCGGTAAAATGGAGATGGGCCCTCTTGCTCGTATCGTTTGCTGGAATTTGTTCTCATCTATGTTGTCTATTTTGCTGTGGGAAAAGGGGGCTTTGCTGGTGTCTCTTCAGATTGCCTGCAGAATCCATATGGAATGGGAAGACAGAGTCCACTCAGTGCTTCCTGGAGCAAATGCTCTTGTGAAGGAGAGAAGCTCAGCATGGAGATGGGATTTGTCTACAGCTTTTGTGGAGGGAGAACTTAGTAACTCCATCAAATTCTGGCAAATCATGCTGGATGGAGAGCTCAGAAAGTTCATCCTTTGTTGTGAAGCTGAATCAAGCCTAAACAATATTCAGCTAAAAGTCTGTCTTGCCTGTTCTTCAGCATCTCCCACAAGTGACCTTGCCCATCACCTGTGCCCAGTTTAGATCAGCGCTGGCTTTGCTTGATGTCCAGCTTGATGATACCAACATAAGATGCTGCACTGCACAGACTTTGCCTTCCATGGCTAAGGAGGGAGTGAGATGGCTTCTAGCTTAACGGAAACACTTGTGGAGGAGGTGTGGGGAGATGCAGGTTTATCCACAGTTTAAGTGTGCTTTTGAGTAACTTCTGTCTCTGCAAGCATTCCTGCAAGAAGCATGCTTACTCACTGAGGAAGGGCCTGCAGGCTGAGCCTAGCCCTCAAGACACCTGAAAAATCTCTACCCAGCAGAGGCTCTGAACACCCCAAATCCCTCCCTCCCCGTTAATGAGATATGACAGACTCCAGTCACGCAGTGCAAATCCATTGGAGAGCAGTCTTCATGTATCTGGTGGCTCAGAGGACGGCTTGCTCACTTTGACATCTTCACGTTGCTTTTCTGATGTCTTCACCATCAACTTCCCTTTAGTGTCCTTCCCGGGTGAAGCAGTTGTCCTGCACAGAGCTTGAGTGCTAAAGCGAGCCTTGCCCCGTGCTCACCAGGGAGAAGGGGCTTGACTGGAGGAGAACATTTTGTTGTGATGGTGGGCAAAAAAGCAAATGTTTTCTGTCCTTTCCTGAGTCTTACAGCTTGGGGCAAATTTTTACTGCCATAAAACAGAGTGAAGGAACTTCTCTAGTATCCCATTGTGGCTTCAGGCTTGACTCTAAAGAGTTGCTTAGACTATTGACTGATTTCATTTATTTATTTATTAGTCAAGAGCTTCTTTGAAGTCCTATCATCTCTTTCTCAACTAAACTTCAGATAACCTTTCTTAGAGGTCAGGCTCTTTGGGGCTGGCCAAGAGTAGAGATAGGTTTGGGCTGCAGGCTCATGTCTGAAGTTGGATCTGGGTTTGGGATTTTGGTTCGGAGCTATTCCATGCTGTGATACAGATATTCTCAGAAAATCTGAGATGTTCTTCAGAGAGATACACTCAAAGAAGGGGAAATCTGATGGGAGTAAATGATATAAGATAGCTTCACCCATCTGCTTCAAAGCCCCATGAATACTGGGTGTCAAGACTGCTGAGTCTGGATCTGAACAGTATCACAACTCCTAAACTAAACCATGACCTCACCCAAATTCAGCATCCTTCCTCTTGATGGCATCCTTAATTTTTCATTCAGGTTTCCTGTCTGTAATGCCATTGACTCCCTTTGGACTGCTCAGTAACCAACACCTCAGTGGGGCAAGGAAGACAAAGTTCTACTCAGCAAGTTCTCCTCTCCAACAGGGATGAAACGCAGCCCCAAAGGGATTGGGAGTGTCTTGGTATTTGTCGTTGTGTCAGGATTTTATCACGGTGTATTGAAGAAGGCTTCTTGGAGACCTTGATAGAGGGAAACCACAGGCAAAGGCTGACAGGGATTGCCACGTTAACTCCCGTGGCCATGGCAAAGGTGCTGCAGGGTGAAGTGTTTGGAAACAATTGATGCGCTCTTACACCAGCGTGACCTTTGAGAGTGCCAGCCCTGTAACTCAAGCATGAATAATGGATTACCAAAATCAACCAGCTGCAAGGGAACCGCTTCTCCCCGCTTAGGTAATTCTCCTCCCTGAGAAGAGGAGCTATTGATTTTGATACTGATTCCTTCCTCCCCAGTGGAAGGGCTACACCCCACCATCACCGCCTGTGAGAGCGAGCTCTCTCCTGGTCTGCACGTGCCGTGCACATCAGCCACCTTACTCTGCTCCAGCGGTAGAGACACCCCTCCAGTACAACCGGGACTGCCACCAAAAGCTGTGTGCACTTTCGTTTTCTCACCAGAAGATTCAGTCAGCTTTGCAATCCAGCGTTGGTTTCTCAAGAGACCGCAATGAGTAACATCTCTGAGCACCGTGAACCTGGCTGGACCCACCTTGACCCTGCGGTATCTGTGCCGTAAGGGGTATGGATGACTGCCAGCTTGGATCTGATGCGTGTGCATGCTGGTTTGTGCAAACACCCTCGTGCATACACGTCTCTGCTTCACTGCCTTCACCCATTCTGCTCTCCTGAGCCCATGTTTGTGTCTTACCACGTGCGCTTGCGGAGATGTGGCTCTGAGTGCTGCTGTCTTTCCGTCCCGCTGGAGCTGCAGTCCCTGCTTTGACCTTGTTCATGGTAGGGAAGTCTTGTGTTCATGGACTGAGTGGAAAATTGGTGTCCGTTTGGTTTTGGGCCAGCCTGAAACATGAATCATTTTCCGATTTGTGGCACCTACAGGTAGAACACTTACTTTCAATCTGTGTTCCAGAAAAAAAAAGATATTTGCAATCACACTGTTTTGCGTGTGCATCTACCACCTGTTTTTCCACCCAGTGACACTTGACCTCACTGGCCAGCTCTAACCACACTTAGCTGTGGTTGATAAATGCGGTCTAAAAAGCTACGACAAAAGAAAGCAGTCGGGTGTGACACCAAAACCCTACTAACCGCCTGGGAGAGGGCAAGCCCACAGCACGCTGTCAACCTTAATGAGACACCAGAGAATGCATCTGGGAGAAGAAAGCTGCTCAGAAAGCCCCGGGTGTGGGGCATCCTCTAGTCTGAGTTCACACCACTCCAGACATTAGAGAATCCAACTACACGAGGCAAATCCATGGGGAACTGGGCTTCACGAGCTCCTCCGCTGGCGGAGTAACTTGTTTTCTTGGAGCACCTTTCATCTCTTTGCCGGCACGAGCTGCAGAAACAAAAGGCTGGATTCATGACAGGATTTAGGGTGCCGTTACAAAACGCTGGGAGCAAGGGTCCCTTTTTACCTGGCGGCCCCGCTGGAAGCCGGCAGGGATGGGATCCGAGACACGGCCCCTGTTTTTTAACAGAAATGCTGAAATGAGATGTTTGGGCAGCATGAGTCTTGCTCATGAGAAGAAATGGGATTAAATGAGTAGCCAAAGTAACTCAGTGGGGCAAGTGGGACAGAGCCCCTGGAATTTGCTAGTTTAGGGCATAAAAATTATTTCTGGAAAATACAAAGGAAAAAAAAACCCACCCTCAAAACCAACCTCTTACCTGCTACAATAACATGCAGACTGGTTGCGTTCTGGTCGTATTGTCCTCCACGGACATGTCTTCAGACCAAACATAACTCTATGGAAGTTCATCAGCAAGCTTTGTAATGAAGTTACCACACATTTAACGTAAAGTAGAAAAACTGCGGCCGTAAATTCCAGGATCTGCAAAAACCTGCTCTTGCCCCACCCCAGTACCTCCATGGAAGTGCCCAGTAAAACCTCACCCAGAGAGCCCTGAGCGACTGGCTCGCTACCGGCCTGGCTGCTCACCCTTTAACAGCACGCTGACCTTCAGAAAGCCAGCTAACATCGGAAATCCTCGCTCAGAGTCAGGTGGCGAGATGGGAAATCCAATCATTTTGTACCGGTCAGCAAGCGAGCATTGCTGAGCATATGGGTTAGTCAATAATCGGCTCTAATTAAGTAAAAGTTGTTTCATTAATATCGTTTTAAGTGGATACTCTACAAAATCTGCCTGGGGGAATCCCAGGCTTAGGAAAGCCTTGCGGTGTGTATTATCGCAGCGTAACAGAACAGGGGCTGAGATGCCAGCAGGGTGAGCACAGGAGAAGAAAAAAGCAGCAAGAACACGGCTTCGTTAGCCGCTCCAGATGGGAAGGACCAAGGGTAATGGCTTAACCCAAAGTTAGTAAGTGAGTAAGGCAGAAAAGATTTTTTTTGAAGGCAAAAGCACAGTCTGTGGAAATCTTATGTTTAAAAGAACGTCAATAGATTGTGTCTATTATCCATCTTATTTCTCTTTGTGCACCCTGCAGATGCTGGAAACGTGGCTGAACCACACTGTTCGCACTGGGCTCTGGATCCCGAATGCCTCGTCCCGCCCATGAGTTTCATCTCGGTCCATGGTCCGAGTGAGATCTTTCTGGGGTGCTTGTGCCCTGGGGGAGCAAAGCCGTGCATCCCGTGCTGCCCAGAGCTCTGAAGGCCGCTCTTCTCCCCCAGTCGGCATGGGGCAACCTCAGCTTTCCACCTGAGACATGGTAGGGTTGGGGAGTCGCTGTGCTCCTGGGCAGGACTTGATCTGCTAGAATTGGCTTTTCTGCGTCTTTAAGTTTTGAAAGAATTTGAAATATCCAATTGGTCTGCCTTTTCCACCTTGTAATCTGGCTGTTCCTGTGTTGAGCCATCCCCTGGTAGGAATGCCCACGGCTTGGGGAGTAACAAACCTGTGTGTTTCTGCAAGTAACGTATTTGGTTTCAGGCTCTATTTCTTTTTCAGACCCAAGTGGTGAAGGTTGCAGAATCTTCAGACCCTTGCTTTTGTTTCAAAGCATGTTGGCATCCCCTTCTGCAGTATTGGCTGTGACAGTCCAGGAGTGAATGGCTTCTGATTAACACATTGTGCACGTAACCTGATGCATTGCCCGGTTTTAAAATGCTCTTTCATCAGGGCACACAGCCCCTTTGAAGGCTCTTTGCCTGTTTCCAGAGCACAATATCTACAAACAACTCCTGCTTCCTCCCTTCTCGGTTGCTTACGCCCGTGTTGACAATCTAAATCCTACCTCGCCTGGTCACCAGCAAGTTTCTCGTTTGACTTGTGTCTTCTTGAATTAAAAGCAAAACAAACCAAAACGAGAGGCTTCCACAATGAGACTCCTGCCCTGGAAACCACAACCAACCAAAACAGTAAATCTGGCCTCTCCTTCTTCGTGGACTGGCTTGCACTTGCCTGAAGCAGGTTGATGCCGGGGTGGTGCTCACCCCAGTTTGCATTATCGTAAATAACTGAAATTTTTGCTTCCACTCTTTTATTTAGCGCATTTTAAAAAATACGACTTAAAAATTAACCAAATCAGGTTGCTTTATTCCCAAGAGAGATTTTGCATACAGCAAAATAAGGGAGTGTAAATAACAATGTGAGTGGTTATTGGGGTAAATATATGCACCACCTAAGGACGCCCATGGCTACAAAACTGCCCTGCCCTTGAGGACGTGCCCTACGGAGACTTCTGCATTTTCATCTCTGCATCTCTGTACACTGGTGTGGACGTAGCCTTTGGCATTTTGTCATTAAAAGACCAACCTCACTCAATCTGGTGGATGAAGGAATATGCTACTTATTAAAATTTTGCTTCAGCCAAACACGAACTGTTGGACTCAGTTCAGGAGCAACTCAACAAAACCCATGGTCTATGGTGCAGAACAGACTGATGGATCTTCCAAGTCCTGGGAAGTCCAGCTTTGTGTTGCAATGGATGTAAAAAGAGCAGTCCCTTTGGCAGGTATTTTTTTTTTCCCCTCTCTCTTGCACTTCACGTTCAGGGTGAGTCAGTCAGCTTTGGGCAGCACTGCTGTCCCTCTCCACAGGTTACAAAGGAGTGCTTGGACTCAGATGCCTCGTTTTTGGATAGACAGAGCTGTGTGAGGTGTATTTTGAGTCTAGGAGGCTCTAGGCTGTATGTGAGGCTCTAGGCTGTATGTGAGGCTCTAGGAAAGACCTCTGGCCTGCAGTCTCGGTGTTAGAATTGATGGGGAAGATGCCAGGTGACACCGGGATGCTCAGTCTGTCCCATCAGGTCTTCTGCCAGAAGGGGAAGGCAACCTGGTTATCTTGACCAGTCATCCTGACTGTAGAAACAGCCTAAACACCTGGGCCATGGTCAGAAGAGATTTGGGTTATGGTCCTACATCAGACCCAGAAGATCCCACAATGCTCCCCTCCAGTTAGCTGTGAAGTTCAACTGCTTTTCACGTCAGTCTCCTTTAACCACCTGTAAAATCCAGCTGTCCCTCACAATGTTGTTTTTCTCTTGTTGTCTTCTGACACTGGCATCTGTCACATCTGGTGACTCCTTCTGTCAAGATCCGTGGTTTGAGCTCCATCCAAGAGCTCATCAGGCAAATGACTGGGCCACTCTCTAAAATGTGCAGCTGGGTGGCAAACAGGTTGACCAAGCCCCATGCCAGAACACGCAAGTTCAGGTGTAGGCTGTGCTGATTTTCACCGTTTTTTCTACCAGAGCTGCACGAGAAGATGAGGTGGATGGCTGACCTCCTCCTTCTGATTGCTCCTTGCGAAGAATCCCCACAGCAAACGTCGAATGGCCCCTCTACCCTCCCCACCCTGGCCAAAGCTGGATGCCTGCATCCTGGCTCATGCGCCCAATGAGCAGTAGCAACGCCACAACCAACGATGCCCTGACCTGGCCCCACCAGCAGTGACCACCTCATCTGTTGAAAGCAGTTGGATTTCAGTAGGAATCTCTTTTTTTTTTTTCTTTCCCCTTCTTCTTCTTCTTCTTCTTCTCCTGCATTTTGATGGGCCTTGAGATCTCTCGGAGGAAGCCGCTCTTCCCTTTTTATCAATTAGGAGCACACACGCGCGCGCTCTCGCTCTCTCTCCCACCCCTGCTCTGCTTTCCTCCCAGCTCCCCTCGGCTGCCGGTTTCAGACAAAGATGTGCGAGTTCTTTGATCTGCCTGGCAGCCATCGCTGGGGGATTGGCTTGGAGGTTAATTACACACAGGCCGTCTCCAGCTGTGGCAGGGAGCTGTTTGGCTGGAGAGGGAACTGTCCCTTCTTCCCCCCCAGCTACAAACTTCAAGGGGACAGGAGGGCAAGGAAGGTACCACTGAAACCCCTTTTGATATGACAAACGGGCTCCTTGCTTGCCTCTCTGGTTCTTGTTTTGTTT
>JAAGAY010134767.1:0-31338 GCA_011801015.1 Ardeotis arabs | reverse complement strand
AAAAAAAAAAAAAGCCCTCTTAAGTAGGTGAATTATACACCTTACTTGAGCCTAGTTTTAATTCTGTAGAGTTAAATATTTTGTGGCCTGCAATGCGGTGTGGTCTCCAGTCAAATATAACCTGGTAACATAACTGGAAATCATTCGTGCTTGTTTAACTGCCCCACTCCCTCTTTGGAGAAGATTTTATTTTCAAATGTAGTGACAGTGAATGCAACTGTCCACTCTTTCTATTTTACACTTGTCCCTTTTTAGTTGTGTTTCATGTAAGAGAGATCTGGGCTTGTCAGACACTGGGTGAGATTTACTGTGCCCATGTGGTGTTTGAGGCATAAGGATCTGGTTTTGCATGGTTATTTTCAAATGGGCAGCGTCTCCCAGAGAACGACAACTGGGGATAGCAGATGCAAATCGATGGAGGTGCAGTGTTAAAAAGAAAAAGATCCTTTAACAAAATGCAATTTCAGTTAACAAGTAAGATTTTCTGTGCTTCTGACAGTCTGTGATTGGTTGAGCAGGCTGAAGATTATTGCCATAGGAAAAAATAAACCAAATTAAAGAACACCATGCCATGGATGTGACTATGGTGGAGTAAAAGCTGTTTAAGTTATATCCTGATTAAATCCTGACTTTGATTAGGCCATTATCAATGGACGTTTAGAATAAAATTGTCACTGGATATGTTAGTTCTGTGTTACAACTGTATTAACAAATTTTAATCTTAAGTAACAAAAAACATCATTTGAACTAAAGGTCAATCCCGGGCAAGAAAGAATGGGTAAGACTGTAGAGTGAAGTAGACAGAAGTAGTGTTTTTACCCGGTATATTTGTAATCGGGAATTAAAATGAAACGGTGAGTCAATAACATGCCGTGGGTTAGGAGGCTGTTCCATGGAATGCAAGCTGAAGGGAAACTACTGGCACTAATAGCAGCCAGGTGGAACAAAGGGATAGCGTGTGAGTTGAAGGGAATTTATTGTAGTCTATGGAGGACAATAAACATTAGGATAAATTTTAATAGGACCCAAAATGAAGGAAAATGAAACTGTGAACTAGTGGAGATAGTTGAAGATATAATTTAGTCCCTAGTGACTTTCTTCAAAATATACATACTAGTAAGGTTTCAAATATCCATTTTATACCACTGGGATTTTTTGAATCATGCCCCAGGGTGGAATTTACCTTGAAAACCTTAAATGAAAACATGTTCTAACTTAAAAAAACCCAAACCAAAATCAGTCAGTCCCTTGGGACTACACCACTTTATTTAGATGTGCCAACCAGAGACCACCAGATTTAGAGCAGAGGCTTCTTCATTTATGGTAGCGGTGAAGGATGCAGAAGGATGTGTACTGAATGGGCAGTGCTCATGGGTAGGGAAGAAATACAGCTATTGAGCTCCTTGGATAAATTTCTTGTGACTGCTGTACAGCTAATTCAGCATGTATGCCCTTGATTATGGAGAGGTAGTCGCAGATTTACTTCCCATCCTGTAAATGTTCTGTGTGTTTTTAACTCTGTATGATCTAGGTCATTTATAAAAGTAGCAAAAATTAGTACAAATTATGTAGGATTACACCAAATGTCAGTGCTCTGCCTGCAGAGTTGCATAACAGGTTTTAAGTAGGACTGTCCACAATTTAGGATAATCAGCCAATTTACCTCTTTAAGGCTGCTGATTTACAAATACGTGCAGAGAAAAAAATGCCCTGCATGCTTTAATTTTTTTTTGTTCATTAATTTTAATAAGATTCTGTCTGAAAAGCTGTATTGCCACATTAAATGCCCCACCACTTCTCCGTGGTAACCGCTTTTGTCAGAGATGGTGGACTGTTCCTGGAAAATCTGCTCTCCGGCATAGCGGGCGACAGACGGTATTTTCCAGGTGGGCTGAGCTCCACATGAGGCAGGGGGAGCACCTGTTCTGTTCTTAGAATATTCATGCATTTTTAGAGGACATATTAACTTGCTCTGCACTGTATTCAGTGCTGAGACTAAGAAGAGGAGAGAAAACATCCTGAGAGTGGTTCACATACGGCCAGATGCAGGGAGCTTAGATGAAATAGGCAGGAATCAATAGCTTGTGGTTTGATTAGGATAAATGGACTTTATTTGGGGAAAAAAAGAGAGAGAGAGTGTCAAGTGCACGAAAGCATTGTTGGTTAGCAGAGAACACTACTTGAAATTATCTGCTTCCGAGGTGGTAAGTTGCTAAATCGAAAACTAGCATGCAATGTGATTCTACCACTGATAAAGTAAATGCTCTTTGAGGATATATAAATAGAACTGTTACGAGCAGGCAGGCAAGTGGGGTGATTCCTGATCTGTCACTCTGGCAGAATTAGAGAATTACATTTCAGACCGTAAGCTAGCCTAAGACGGAGTGAAAGGCAAAAGAATTAAAAAAGAAATAATAAAAAAAAATACAGTAAGGAAGAATTTAGGTAAATGTGACCTGAACTTGTTCAGAAGACACAGAAAACAGTTAGGAGAGATGATGTGTTGCCCTACAAATACTGGTAAACAATTAACCAGGATGGAGAGAAAAAATTGGTGTCATTAGCTAATGTGAACAGAACATGAACCAGTGACCCACAACTGAGTCAGAGAAGTGAGTGAGTGGAGTGAGTGTTTTTTTTTCTTTTTTTTTTTTTTAACTCTTCACACAAAACCCAGAGCTATGTGATTTCTACAGTTTACCTGTTACAGAGCCTTGGAGTTCATGCTTTTAAGCTCCTGTTTCACTTTGGTATTCCTAGATGTGCCTAAACAGTTGATGAGAAGGTGTTGCTCTGGGAACTGGTCTGTGATCCCCATCAGCACCCAGAAACAGCATTAGAATAAAAGATATCGATAGACAATCCTTTTTCATGCAGACATACTGTAGAATGTCTTTCTTAAGTCTGCATATACTCACCTTGAAGACAATTGCATTTTCTGTTTCCATAACCGGCACTGGAAAGGTGGTTCTGTCTCCTGGTGCTGTAATTACGAGTGATGGTCCTCTAATTCCTGGCCTGTTTTCAAGCAGTTTATTATACCTGTTTCCTCATGTGCTGGTGTTGTCTTTCTGCTTTAAATAGGTCTTTTTCCTCCCTGATGCTTACCTGCTGGACATATTTATGAACAAAATATATATTCACTTTCAGCTTTTTCTTGGGTGACTGTATTAGCAAAAAATTAGACCTTGTTTCCATAAGAGGCTCTGTTGAACAGTCCATTTAATAGTACAGGAGGGTATTAGTAGTAGTTGTAAGTCCTAATTGAGTAGGTATTTAATGGTTTCTCATATCTCAAATATCACTTACGTGTTTTAAAAGTATTTAAAAGCACTCATCCTATGCAGGGTAAATAAAAATTGCACTTAAAAAAGTTAACAGTTTTCATTTTTGTGGTATCAGAACTTTAGGATGACTGCTTTTCTAGCAGTGCATAAAACCCTCCATGATTTAGAAGACCTGAATTTCTATTCTTAAAAAAAAAAATAAATTAAAAAAAGGATGAGGTATCCTTCCAAACTTTTATTTCTAAATGTGAGTAGTCAGTAAAAAGAAAAGCACACTTTCCTTGCAAATTATCTTTAGGAAAGATGGGGGTTAGGGTAAGCATCCTCATAAGAAGTAACAAATACAAGCAACTGGGACTTGTCTGATGCCAGGTTACTTGGCTGCTTTTAGGAAGTTTACTGACTGCTTCCCTAGGTGGAGGAGCAGAAATTGCTATGATTGATGGTGAAAAAAGCAGCTAGAGCTAAGGAAAAAAAAAAAAAAATCCCAAACCATTGTCACTGGGCGTTCTGTCATTTTCATATGACCATTTCTTCCTTTTTGCCATTGCTAATTAGTGACCGTTATTTAACAGTGCATTAAGCTGGGGAACTTAATTCAGACCAATTTTGGAAGCTGTGAGAAAAGGAACCCAACGTGAATTGATCATTTTGTGGAGCGAGAGACTAGAGGACTAATGATGGTTAGAAATAGCTGGACCGTCTCACTAGCTGCTTGTGACGCTCAGTGAGAGGATATAGAATTAGATTGTAACTGTGAACTCTCATAGAAGAATTCAAAGAAGTATTTCTAAGCAGTGATGCCAATTAGACATGGGGCTGGCTTGCTCAGAGTGGTTGTGAAACTGCCTTTTCTGGGAATTAGTCACGGCAAGACTAGACAAGGAGTTGTGTGGAAGCCTCAGCCAAGAACGGCAGACCGTTGCTTGGAATGAACTACATGGCCCAGGATATCTTTTCCAACTCATAACATCTCTGCTCTGACTTTACGTGAAGTGCATTATGTGGGTTGTAAGTTTTGTAAAGGGTTTCTCTCTTGTGTCACAGTACCCCTTTCTGTGGTGCATGGAAGGAAAAAATCTGACCTGTTACTGCAACAGTAGGGAGCTTTCCTATTAACGGGGCGTGGGATGAACCTTTCAGCAACTTGACTTCTTTGTTTGGTGCCACAGCACAGGAGAGTAATCTGGTTGTGTCTCTCGCTATAAGAAGTGGGAATCAGTGCTGATTTCCCTCCACCACCATTAATATAAGCTGCAAAATTAGATACGGTGTCTGATGTACATATGGCCATACATATGTATTCAAGAACAAAATGAACTGTGGCCTTCTTTGGGACATAAGGAAATAAACACAGTCATCAAAGAGTCAGCACCCTTACCACATAGTGAACCTTTACTCACTGTTCCCACCTATTGTTATTTGAAATATCCCATTTCCTGTTTTCAGTAACTGTTGCCAACGGGCAGGATTCGGATCTCATTCACATCAGTGTAACTCTGGTAGCTTCTGAGGATCAGCAGGGAAAAGGAAATGAAAAGCAAGTGACTATGATGGAGTAATCCTGAGTTTCCACCGAAGTGCTCTGGGTTTAGTCACAGTGTCAGAGCTCAGCGTGGCACATGGGAAATCAGGGAAATTGCTATTTGCTGTGTAAGCCCCAAGACAGACCCCATCAATATACTCACATTATTGTCGTTATTGCTATCATGCGCTAGGATCGTAGCAATAATAGTGCAAGAGTATCTGCTCTGTAAGTATCTGAGATTAATGGGTATCTAAATACATATGTACACACATAATCACTAGTTACTTGTTGATTCATGGAAGCGTCTTGGATCTTCACTATGAGACTGAGAAGTTGTAAGAAATATATAAATGACTGTGTAAAAAGAGTATTTTTCCTGAAAGTTTATATTCCAGCCTGGTGAGGGAAAAAAAAAAAAAAAAACAACCAAAAAACCCAACAGAAATAATCCTTTGTTCAAAGTACAGGAAAAAGGATTTATTATCCGAATGCTATAATGAGGAAGCAGAAACGCAGAGGTAGTTGGAGGATCCGACCCGCAAAGATACCTCTCAGTCGTCTTTCTCTGCAGGGAAATTTATTGGAAATGTAAATGCCTATGAAGCATTGTGAATCCTTGGCTAGTATTATCTCTGTGTCTCAGTTCCCTAACTATACAAAAAGGATACTACTTCCTTTCTTCAGTCTATGCCAAATGTAAGATTTGGCCCAAAATCACAGAGAGATTATGGCAGAGACAAGAAATGATATTCTGAGTCCTAATCCAAGCTTGTTATCATAAGCTCATCTTTCATTTGCTTTTGAATAACAACCAAAATGTTAACCCTGTTCCTATACGTTTACAACCTGATGGAGTTCTTATCTGTGGTGGTCATTTCATTTCCTGCTGGCAGTTCCACGAGCCTTTTAAAGCTTTTCCCCTTTGTATTTTTTTTTTTCCTCCCCCAAGAGATAGGCAGCTTCCTTCAAGAATTCTTCAGCAAGGCTTGCCTGTCTTCTTTGGAGGTGTATGCAATGTGATTTTTACCTAGTTCAGGAATAATCTGTTATCATTTTTTAATTACATGGTGTTCTTTTCTGCCTTCCTTACCTGTCATTTGTATCTAATCCTTCTCCCTCAAAAATATGTAGACATTTTTTAGAAGATATCCTAGAAGATTTTTGCCAAATAAAAGTGTTTTACTTTAAATGAGCACTTTTTGTGTTTAAATGCTCTGAGCAACTTTCTATTTTCAAGGGGCAAAAAAATTAAGTTAATATGCATACATGAAAGCCAAATTATTTCTCTCTAGAACTTTTCCATTCTCTTGCAGTTTATGAAATTTATTCATGTGGGGATTTTTTTTAATCTCATTTGGCATTCATTTGGAAATCATGGATTTCAGAGGCATGATAGAAATCAAAAGTTGTGTTCTTTGAAACAAATACGTTGCCTTGTTGTTTTAACTTGAGGGAGAAAATTTTTAACCAGCTGATCTTTTTGGTATCATCTGAGTTAATATGAAATCACACTTTTGTTTCATAAATGCTGATGGCCCTTTGAGATAATTGTGCCTACATGTTATAAATCTAATTTTAACAGATGTTCTTTCTAGATGTCATTGTTAAGAATGTCTTCAGTACAGCAGGATCTTTAAGAGTTTATTTGATTTTTTGGATCTTGTCCACCTGAAACCTAATCCATCAAAATGAATGTGGAAATAATTTGATCCAAAATATTACACACATGAAAAGAATTAGCCACCCATCCTGCACATGAGTTGCTAAGCATTTACACAGTCATAATCCAAACTATGCAATATTCAAGCAAATTGAAATATGATGCCTACAGAAGCAGTCATACAGGAAAAAACCCACAAGATTTATACTTCTGTAGTTATTATTATTCATTGTTTATGTTGTGATAACACATAAATGCAACAGCAATGCTGAAACCCATTGGGCTACATGTGGCAAGAACACACACTAAATGACAGTCCCCATCCCAAAAAGATTAGTTAAACATTATTTTAATTAGGGCTGATTGGTCCCTTTACAGAGTGTATTTCTGCCACTATTTCAAGATACAACATATTAATTGTGATTGCACTTTTCACAGTTTCATCAATAGCTGATGTCAGAGATGTCTTTAGGGGGAAGGATGTAACACGGCAATTTCCCAGGATTAAGAGGGGTTCCAATTTGCCTAAGTCATGTAGCAGTGGGGAAATGGAAAGGAGGAGTGGGAAGGCACCACTGACGAAGGGTGTCATGAGCATGGCACTGCCACTGGCTGAAAGTTGGGGATGCTTTGTGTCACTGCAGTTGAATGCTTAGTTTGCAGTGACGACTGCCAGAGTCATGAGTTGACTTGGAGACCTCATGGTACTAGCCAAGTAGTAGTACTAGCCAAGATAGATACATCCACACAGGCAACCTCTTGCCTGATCAGCCTGTTTTCGAAAAAGATAAGGGAGACAAAGCAGGGTAAAAGGAAGCTGCAGCGTTCCCAATTTACAGACTAGAAGATATGACTACGCAGATCAGACTAGAAGTTTGTCTATGCAGGGAGATTAACATTGCAGTGAGATTCTTCAGTGGAAATGTTTCTTGCTAACTGACAAGCAGTATCTGTGTCCAGATGAACAGATGGCTTTTGCTTCACTGTGACTCATTATTGCTACATAGTGGGAATGTCCTCTGAAGAATGAGCTTTGGGGGTTTCTATCCTTTGCTCCTTTGTGCTGTTACTGGGCCCACAGCGTTGCCGCATTGCTCTCTAGCTTTTGGCTGATGCTCACAATATTATTTTTTAGCAGTGTAGGCAGCAACTGTTGAGAAGACCATGTTTCTTTTGGGGAGGCTGTCTCATAATTTGAAAGGGGATATGCCTAAACATGATCACAGAAGGATCACAAGTCATAGAAGGAAAAAGAGTAACTGGTCAGGGTGTCGTGGAAAGCAGTGTGGGAAGTGAAGCACAAAAATGTTGGGTATTGTAAGGTGCCTCCTTGTTCGAAGGAGAGTAAAAACTTCTTATCTGAGTGTTTAAATATGTGAGCACACAATAGTGCATGTGCACAGATAGTTAAAATACCATAAATTCCCTGCCTCTATGAGCTGTAACTCAGAGCATGTGGTGTCTCTGTACATTCGTAAAGTATAAGATAGTGCTATAGATGCTGCTTCACAAATTAAAAGGACACAAAAATAAAAAATTAAAAAAAAAACGCTATTAAATGTAAATAAGGTGGAGATTTTTCAGAAATAGAAACACTACTTGTTCAAGTAAAATTCCTTTTAATCCACTAGCTTTCAATCTTCCCAGATCCCTGTGGGATGAAAAGATGAGCCTTGTGGCGTACTTGGAAGGTTAATGAATGTGGACTCTTTCAGGGTGAAAGACTTCTTACTGAAAATGTGTTATGGAAAGTGTTTAAAAAAGAGCCGTAGTCTAAGCATTTCTGTGAGTTACAAGAATAGTTCTACACAGAGAATAACTATGATTTTTTATTAGCTGTTGCCTATGCCATTGAAATATAGTACTGTGAATACCAGCCACAAGTAAATAGCTCCTGCAAACACTAAACTCAGGTATAACAAGCTGGCTTCATGAAATCGTGCTTTGTCAGACAGCTGTGTTCAGCAATAGCTCTTACATCTGAAGAATTATCAGTGCTTCATCTGCAGATTGCCAAAGGGCAGGATATCTGCAACAACCTCTTCAACTGGAATAAGTGGTTGTGCCCGTCTCACCAAGGAAAGAAGTCTTTGCCAGGACTGTTATTTAACCCTCAGGGTGCATCCCAGGGTCTAATAGTGCCCCGAAACACAAACCTCCCATCTCAAACTGTCAGCCAAAACAGAGTCCTTTCCAATCCATTCAGTTACTTCCTACAGCGTTTCAGTGTTGCTTTAATTTTTTTTCAATCATGAGACACATTTGTGTATCCATCATCCGTGCTTCAGTCTTGAAATGACATATGGAACATTCATTTTCATACCAGGAGGCTGAACTAGGACAGAGTTAGATAAATACACAATGTATGTAATTCTTTCATCCATCGTAATCTCAGTGGATGTACTTTTATTTCAGTACAGTTGCAATAGTACAGACCACTTATATAAAATCTCTAGAGTAACAGTCACTTTGTGAAATTACTTTTCTTGTGAAAATTCAATATTGTGGCAACTCTCAGTATGATATTTAATTACTTGTAAAATGTTCTTTTTCCCTACCCTTCAAGAGTTCTGCATATACCTAACTGCATCTGACACTCACACACCTCTAAAAAAGGTAACAATATTTGTTTTTTAATTTTAAGACCTTCTTCCTGAAGGCAAGTGAATAGGTGAAAATCTGAGTTCCACCAGAACAATAAATAGGCTGTCACTGCCTTGTCACATTTGAGAAAATCCTAAAGTGGCAACCAAGGTGCCTTTCGAGGACTCAAAAACTGGGAGCCCAAACCCAACAACACTAACACACTTGTGATGTAAAAAAACCTGACTTTCTGAGCAGTATCATGAATTTTAAGAAGCCTGGCAAATAATATTTAGGATTTATTTCATTTATCTGTTGGATATTGGTTTTAATATTACAGGTGTCATCAACCATCATGCTAGATATTTCACTGCACTCCTTCTGAGATCATTGGGAATCTTTTCAGATTTTAATAGGATCTCAATCAAATTAAAAATACAGAATTATGATCCTTCTCCTGGCTTCTGTAGACACTCCTCTGGTGTCTAATTTAGATTTCATTAGACTAACGTGATATCATTAATTAGACATTTCGCTGATAAGGGAATAGATTTTCTCTTATCAAGAGAAAATCAATAGATTTTCTCAAGGGAACTCTGACAGATCTAATTTTCCTTGACTTCATGAAAATATTTGAATTGATATTGCATGGAGAATTATTATTAATATTTCTAGTTCTGACCTTGGCACAAGAAGTAGGAATGTAGTAATGAAATATACTGATGGCACAAAGCTGGGAGATGCTGTCAATACAGAGATGGATTGTACTGTAATACCACAGAAAAAAGAAATGGCCTTAAGGGCTGGGGTAATATCAATGGAAAGAAAAAAACAGTATGAAATTCAGGGTCATACACTTATGTACCAACCCCAAGGATTTATTTTGCACTGCAGGAGATCATCAGTTAGACTTGACAGAAGAACAAATAGGCTGTTTAATCACTGATCATGAGATCACCTGATCGTCAGATCACCTGCTTCAGCCAGTGTCAGTAAGGTAAATGAAATCGTGAGGTGCAATAGGCATTTCCAGACATAGGTGCTAACGTGCAAAGTCCTACATTAGGTCATGTCTGGAATTCCGTATCTAATTGTGGTCTTCCATGTTTAGGCATTACACTGCATGTGAAAAGTTGCAGAGAAGGGTGACATGTGGCCTAGAGAACTTTTGTTGTAAGAGAGAGAAAATAAAAAATGATGTTCACGTGCTCATTTAGCCCAAGAGAGAACAGCTGAGAGGCTATATATTTGTCCTCTGAGTGAAAAGGAAAAAATATCAGAGAGGAAGAAATAGTTAACAAAGGTGACAGGCCAAAGAAGAGTAATATAGAAGGTGGTTATGGAAAAGTCTAGGCTAGATACTGGGATATTTTAATGGTTTTGGTTTCGACTGGGAACAAGGATGTGTATTCAATCTTGCAGCAGGGATAGTGGACTAAAAATGCCATTTCTTAGCAATAAGAGAATAAGGCAGCTCTACTGGATCAAGCCAATGGTGTATCAACTTCAATATTTTCTCTTCAACCATAATAAAATTTATGCAGAAATGCCAAAAAATCAACTTCAGAAGTTGTGGTAATGGAGGAGTAGATTTGCATTCTTCTTTTAAAGTAACAAGGACAAAAGCCCAGTAACAATAATTTTAGTTAGGGAGTGTGTGTGAGCCTGGCCACTTTCTGCAGTCAGTTCCCTTTCGATTCCTTTAGCATTCAGAATTGTTGGGCTAGTGCTATTAGATGCTGTGTCTGTGCTTTTAAAAATCACTTTATAGACCTGTTGTCCATGATTTTTTCTAATCCCTTATTTTTTTGTAGTGTTATTTTATTAATGGTTGTCTGTTATCTGTGATAATGGGAGTTTAGGTTGTACACCTAGGTAGATCCCTTTCAGTCATCTCACGTGTTGCAGCTCTGACTAGGAACAAATATCTACCTTTGCAGGGCTCCTGTGATTTCTTGTGTCACCCTTTACATAATTAAAATCCTCAGCTATGTGACTCTTTCAATATTAAGATATGTTTAGTTTCTTAAGAGCAAAATATGTTTCTGTAGCATAGAAACTAGTATTTCGATGGTATCACATGTTCTTTAGTCATCATGCAATATTTGAAACAAATATGCATGCATTCAGTTTTTAAGATACATACCAGACATATTTCAGCCTATAAATAGGCTTTTTGCCTTTTGAAATGAACACTCAACTGGAGTTGTTAGTTCAGTTCTCACTTTCAAGCTCTATCAAAAAGCAAGTGGTGATTGCCCAGCATCTGCACATTACACAACACAGAAAAGGAAGGGAAGTTAAATGTCGTTTACAGTGCTGTTTAAAAGACAGTCAAGATTTCCCTTGCATGAGTTTCAGACAGGAGAGCTGGAGGCAGATCTGAGCTGGCACTTACTCACCTCCAACACACCTTAGTCTTCCAGACTCTCTCCGGGGAGTGGATATTCCGTTGTCTGCACCTTCTCTTCAACAAGACTGCTGGTGTGATCTGAGTGACGTTCTGCATCATCATTGGCATTTTGCCTGAACCTACCACATATCTTTGGATGTCTTATTTCCTGTACAACTTCACTTTTAAAGCCATGACTCCCATCCTTATTGGTTTTGAGATTCAGATAGTCACAAAGAACTCAGGAAATGTCTCTTTTTTCCCCCCTTTTTATAATTCATTCTTTTATTTGCTTAATTTTTCTAAGTAAGATTTGTTTTCCTCTTTGGTCTATAATATGTCACATTCCTCGAACCAAAACTACAAATACTTTCATAAATATGGAGAAAGATTGTCTGCTTTCCCTTCTGTTAGTAGTTAAGTATCTGTTGTTGCAATAGTTTTAACAAGAAGTGTATTAAATTTATTGAACTGATTCACAACGTGTGTTTATGACCATTATAGTACCTGCTCCACAGGCTCTTACTCTTCAGAGATGGAAACTTATCATTGTTGTTAAGAGCTGTGTATGATGATTGCTCTTTACCCGTTTCATGGTTATCAGGAAATAGGTTTAAACTGCAGAACAAGAAATAGACAACAAGAAGAAGAATTGGAGAACAAAAGCCTGTTCCATAAGTGATATGATTTTATAGCATTGAGTAAATGTTAATAATTTGTAGTGGTAAGTTTAGAATTAATAAAAAACTGCTAGCATATGATTTTTTTTTTTCTTGAAAGACAAGAATTAATAGTTGAAATCCTATTTGTACTGGCAAAATATCCATGTTTGTAATTGACACACAGAGTTTCTGGTACATTATAGACTTGTGGCTCACTGGTGGGACAATATTGAAGGAAATTCTAACCTTTTCCAGACCTGCACAACCTCAGATTACAATCACATCATGAACTGAGGCAAGAGAGGATTTCACGTCTTTAAAAGCCAGTTCAGTACCATTGGCTTAAGTTTGCCAGTAAGTCTTACGAACTCCGCATGTAAGCTGGGAGGACCAAAGAATGTTTCTGAGCTTTCATACTCAATAGTGTAAACTAGCAGTGTCCCAGCTTCCTAGTAGTACCACTGTGCTCCATCTTAGACTGTGGTTTTGCTAGGAAAAGAACTTTGGCATGTGGAATATGGCCAGAAGATCCATGCTGCAAGAAGTTGAGTCAGAATGATTATGAATTGGGAAATGTTACAGTGCACAGAGGAACATGAGATCCTATCTAGGGAGCAGGAAGCAGATTACTTGCTTAACGGAGGTTGGCTTATGACCTTGTTGGCTGTGGAAGTCATTAGGGAAGACAAGACTTATTGACTGGTAAATCTAGGAAAAGAATCAGGTGTTGTAAATGTCCTGAAACAGATACAAAAATATTCACAGAATCACAGGATGGTTGGCAGAGACTTCTTCAGATTATCTTGTCCAACCCCCCTTCTCAAGCAGGGTCAGCCAGAGCTGGTTGCCCAGGACCACGTCCAGTTGGGTTCTGAATATCTCCACAGATGAAGATTCCACAACATCACAACATCTCTTAGCAATCTGTGCCTGTCTTTCATCACTCTTACAGTAAAAAAAAAAAAAAAAAAAAAGTGTCCACATTCAATTTAATTTTTTATTTTGCGCCCATTTCCTCCTGCCCTGTCCATCTCCCTGTTTGTTTTTTCCCTCCATCAGGTATTTATATGCATTGACAAGATCCTCCTGAGCCTTCTCTTCTCCAGATTGAACACTCCCAGCTCTCTCAGCATCTCCTTGTATTAAAGATATTCCAGTCCCTAACCACGACCCTGAAACCAAACACAAAAAGTCTGCAAGGCTTGGAAAGATTTCTGTAAGACCTCTAGGAGGGTACGTCTTCCATACATCTTCACTTTAAAATATCAAACAGCAATAACAAGATAAATCTGTGAGGATAATTATGGAGGAAGTACACAGCCTTGGTAAAATATTGGAGAACAGCATCTTCATTGGTGCAATATGCTTGCAATTCCTTGAAGATGTTACAGGCTACATTATTATACAGTGAAATCCTCAGGGAAGTGGAGAATATTAGGAAAGGCATATTTTTTCTACATTAGATTACGATATAATTTCAATATAATACATTTTCTCTATTCATTCTTGTGATTCACAAGTTTGTTTTTCTTCCTTTCTGGCTATTACTTCTGTGATCCTGTTAGGATCACTTTTAGAGTGAGTTAGGCAAATGAAGACCACTTTCTGAAATACTTTTTCTAATGAGAGTTTCTGGTCTTTCCTTAGTTCCAAGGAGAGCTTGTCTCCCATGCCACCTATTTCCTCTTTCTGTTGTTATACAGATTTTCTGCACAGTTTCTCTGTTTTCCCCCTTATTTTGTGTGCTGTAGTAGATATTGAAGAGAAAAATTGTCAGAATATGATTTAATAGGTCTCTCTATGTATATTTGATATTTGTATTCCTAGAAAAGCTTTTGTGTTTTATAGGGAATTCATTTTGCATGCCCAAAATGAGTTTTCAGAATCTTTTAATTTTAGAACTTGAGGCCATTAAAATGTATTACAGCATCATCACAAATGTATGCAACTGGAAAAATGTTTTGTCCTTATGGAAATGTAACTTCTATTATCTTCCTAGCTTTATAAATTATGAATATTGTTAGTTGCTACTGTGCCTCATAATAAGTTAAAATAATATCCCATCCCACAAAGAATGCAGAAAAATAAGCCATTTACTTGAAAAACTCAAAATGTTTTCTACATGCCCAGCTCCTTGGGTCAGTCTGGCCTGAGATGAAGCTGGGAGGTGCACACAGTAACAAGCAGGTTACGATTTTTCTGTTCCTGTCAACTGCTGCTCCTGACCGCGTGTGCTAAATCAGAGCTCTGGAGTGTCTATTTCTGTAAGAAATATAACACCAGGGTCGAAACCTGTCAGTTCCTAGATTAAAGCTTCATGTATGATGGAGGCCCATTAAAACATGAGTGCTTTTGAGCAGAACACGTGCGAATGGAGGATTTGTAATCATAAAACTGACATGGTGCCGATGGAAGACGGCAATATATTCGTGCCTGTTGAATATAACACAGAGAAAGCTGACTCCAAGTATTCATATATTAAATGTTAGGTCCCAGAAAAGCACAACATTGGCTTTAAAGTAGTGAAATGTGGATAATAAGAAATGTAAGTTCCTTTTATTATCCTTCAAATGTTAAAACACTGGGGGCTTGTGTTTTCAAGTCTGTCTGAGCAAATATGAGATATATTAAAAAATGACATATATATGTGTGTGCATGAGTGTTCATATATAAAATTGCAATTCTCAGGCAGTAAGTTTTGTCAGACAATTCCAATAGCGTACTGTACCAGGAGAGTAGATATGGAATAGGAAGAGTTTTGCAGTAGAGCTGAAATTACGTTTATGTTGTGTTCCATGGTTATATGGTTGGACAAAGAGACATGGTTTCTCAAATTTAGTGTTGAGCTATGAATAGATAGTGAGCCTTTGTCCAGCACTTCAGGATGACTAGTTAAAATAACCTGATACATAACAGTGCTCAGAAGAGACAGCTAACTGAAACATAGTCCCTGTTAGCAGTTACTCCCTGGAACAGTGTGCTAGAAATACCTTCCGTAAGTAACGTGCCACAGTACTTTGGAAACGTTAGGGTCTGATTGTCAGTATATTTAATAGCTATAACACTGCCGTTACTTAAGCTTCTGCCATTTGAAATCACAGAAGCACACCTCATCTTTAGTAGTTTTTGGCAGATGGTGGAACAAGATAGCTATTTTTTCCTGCTAGAAGATAAAAATGCTGTTTGACAGAGCACAGATAACCATATTGCTTTAGCAGCAAAATTATGAAATCTGCTGGTTTAGTGGGCTGGAATTATAAAATACTGCTTGTACTACAAGGAAGATAACAGTGAAATACTGTAGGGTGCTGAGGTTTCTCAGGATATATTTCATTTAGTGCTGAGTTGTAAATTCATATTCACTGTTATGGCTTTTCAAAGAAGTTTAATTTTTCACACATTTAAAAAATAATGTGTTTTGATGTCAAAGAAGAATGCTTGAGGCCTTACTGTGTTCATGCAGTGCCTGTTGAGGGAAATTGTCCTGAGTTCTATTTTTAATACCTAAAATTAGACTCTGGGCACAGTGTGGAGGCAATAGATAAACACTGTTGCTGTAGAATTTTTAAAATACCCCCATGAACTTTTTTTTTTGCCTATTCCCTGCCCAAGATAAAAAGCTGGCATTGTTATTTATATGTTATTTATATGTTTGTATGGGATATTTGAGTCATTGCGATGTGGAGTGCTGTGCTTCCTTGGTATTTTAAAAATATAAAACTGACAACAATCAGGAAAATATTATGAAGATGATGAAATCCTGTTCTAGGAGTGCTGCAGCTGGTGGCGTGTTTACTCTTTATCATTAGAGGGAGAATTTTAATTTGGCTTGAATAGTCAGTTTCTTTTTGTGCAGTTGTGAACTGTGCTAAAAGGTACGTGAAGCAAAAATGAGCAATGCCAGCATAGCATTTGGAGGAAAACTTTTTTTGCTGTCTCCCCATAGTCGTGTGATCTTATATGTAATGCAAAAGAAACACAGAATGAGTAACAGTGCAGAAGCAGAGAAGGCAAGAAGCTGTTCTAGGCTAGGCTGGATGCCAGATATTAAGAGAATTTTTGTTTTACACTGATTTTAGGAGTAGCATCACATCATGTGTCATTTATGAATAACTGCTGAAAGATCATGTAGTAGGCCATTACAACGAGGCACATATTTGGCTCAGCTGTAATGCCTGTGTGAAGTAGTTTTACTTTAGCTGTAACACTGACAGCAGTCGTGTAATTGTCATGGAAAGCTACTGATCCAGGCACAAATCTCCTCAGTCATCCTCACTCTCATGATGATAACGTAGCTGGTGATACTTTACTCACCCATGTGGGAGAATTCTTGCCTGAGGGGGTGGAATTTTATACAGGCAGCAAATTTAAGAGAGTTAAAAGGACAAGAGGTTTCCAGATGCCTTGAATTAAACTGAGTAGTTATTCCTAACCATGAACGTTTAACTCCACTCCCTCAGCAAATCACTTTCAAAATAGATATTTATTTTCAAACAAAACCAGTTGCCTTGTGAAACTGTTGGTTGGTTAGGGGAAAAAAAAAAAGTGACCTAATGCTTCTGAATAAAATATCTGATCTCCTGTTGCCAAGGCTGAGTCACTTCCTGTTACAATAACAAGACTGTCATCAGCAAACTTCTCCAGCCACACAGTGTAGTTTGCCAGTGTACGCATGGCTTTATTAGTCCATGTTGTTAGAAAGCTAGCGCTGAAAAACATACTGTACTAAATTTGGAGACACCAGCTTTGTATTAACGTGCGTTAGTGTCAGATCTCGGTTGCATTTATTCCTGATAGCATAATCTCTGATTTCTTTGTGCAACGTGATAATATCCACCCAGCTGTGTACAGTAATGCTGTAATTCTATCAAGGGATTCTGGACAGAACATCATGCATTAATATCATCAGAGCTTTCTCAACTGGAATTTGCAGGATCATAGTCAGCTGTTTCTTATTTACAGGAATGAGATTTGAAAAATATCTGGAAGTTCATTCCACTTGTCACCTAGCAGATAACCTCTAGCATGGTGGGTTTTAAAGGCATGTTTCACTGATCTTTCAAAATATGATGGGGATGTCCCTGCTTCTTGCAAGGGGGTTGGACTAGATGACCTTTGAAGATCCCTTCCAACCCTAACCATTCTATGATTCTATGAAGCACAGGGGTGTTTTGGTCACGTTTGAGCAGGACTGGCGCTCGTGGGGCTCGCAGGCAGAGGTGGTCTGCTTTCGCTGTACTGCTGATTCAGCAGAGCAGGAATTCATTAGGGCTTTTACATAACAGGTTGGAACTCATTTCCTGGGCAAAATAAGTTGGCAAAAGCCCTTTTTGCAGTTAAAGCAGCTAGAAAATAAAAGCCCAATCCACTGTTTAGTTTCAGTACTATTATTGCTTCCCCCCTCCCCCAGGTTTCAAATATTATTTAGGAGCAGTGTCTGGCAGGCTGGGTTCTGGATGATCGGTCAGATCTGTATGTGAATCTCAGTTACTGACTCACTCTGTGCAACGTAAATGACTGTTCTGAGCCTATTAATAACAGATGGGGGGGGCTAGGGGCTGTCTTCTTTGGGGTTTTCATCCTGGTCTTCTGCCCTAAAACTCAAGTGTCATATCAGGTCCTCACAATTAAAGGGCAATTGAAAAATTATCCTGCACTTTTTTGTTCCTCAGTTTCCCACCCTACACAGGAAAGAGAAATTATAAAACTTTTAAGTTGATTTGATATCTATAGACAAGCAGGACTATACACAGAGAGAGCTCTGGTCCCTTTGAGTAAACAAAAGAGTCTCCCTAGGTTCTGGTTTTGTTTTACTCTGTTTACTATGTTTAGTATCCATTCTGCAGGATCACTTATGCTCGTTCTTCCTGAGAGCCATGTGATGGGCAGTCCTAGACAGCCTGCATCTCTCGTGTCTGAGTTCTTCAGCCAAATCACGAGGAGGCCAACCAAATGAAAGTACTTGTGAAGTGCTATTCACAAGAGAAGGGGCATCACACTGATGTGAAGTGTGTCAATTTGAACATCCTTCTCATCCTCCCACTTTCACAATCAAATTGTTGTAATCATGGCACAGAACAAGGATCTTGTTAAGGGCTAGCCAAGCTTAATCAGCAGTTTTCTTGCTTTTGTATTTTTACAAAAGAAAAAAAAATCTTTTCAACTTATTTTTTTCTTTCTTTTCTGTTTAAAAAAGAAAACAGAAAATGTAAGTTGATATGTTTAAGCTGACCGTGATGAATCTGGGATAAGTTACTATGCTCTGTTCTCTGATAAACAGAGACATTATTGTGCAGTCCTGGATAAAGTCACTGATTATACTGTTTGTGCCATGAAAGCAAAATGTGTTGCAAGGGTTTGAGTGTCTGTAATTAGCCAGTTGTAAATGCTGTGGTTGGTGGCTCAGCAGCTGTTGAGATCACTGTCAGAATTTCACCACTATAAAGGAGCTATCATGTGTTATTCCATTGTTTCAGGATGGAAAAGAACAGTTGTTTGTATAAGTTTCTTTTTTCCCTAAAACAGAACAAATGCTGGCTGTAAACTGCCCTTACAGTATTCCAAGCTATATCAGTGGGAAGGATTTGTGTTTGCCTGAGTTTATCTTTGTTTTCAGTGTAACATATCGGACACCAAGAGTATCACTGCAACTTAAAGGTTCATTTTCCACGGGAGTTTGATTGATGCTGTGCTGCCCACAGCATTGATTCTGCTGTGGGCAGCTTTCGCTGTCCATGCACTGATTTGCTCCCAGAATATGTCTGTGAATATGATTGAGCCCTAATTGTGGATATTAAGAATCTCATGCATTTTTTAAGAACATATATCATTTGAATACTGGATTCAAGCCTCCTAGGGCTGTCTTAAAATAAACCTTGCAGTTTGACATGGGTAACTCTTTAGTATTGATGTGTAGACAGCAAATAACTTTGCCACTAGCAAATTGTATCAAATGCAGCAGGTCAGCCACCGATTGCCTGAAAATCCTGATACTTGTAGGTGAAACTATGGTGTAAGACCTTTGGCACTCAAACCTCCTGACTCTATCTGGTTCAGGGAACGGTGAGTTCTCGGTTACAGGGAGTGGGAAGATGATGTCATTGAAAAGCTATGGCCCTGCTTTGATATTAGTAAACGTGTTCAAAGTTCTCCAGGGACCTCTAAGGGCTGGAAAACTTTCCCTACCACAGTTGCTGGGGGATAGAGGTAGTTTCTCTCTCTCAGAATGTCTTTACCAGGTTGTTTGTTTTTTATTTTTTTTAACTAGAATGCAAATGAAAGGCATGTAGGAAAATAAGTCTGTATCTGCACTGTTTTAGGAAAATGTGTTGAGAATGAGGCTGGACACATTCTTGTATCACTAATGAGAACAAAGACAGGAACAGAAAAACGCCAGAAGTGTGTGCGTGTGAGTGTGGAAGAGGGGGAGGGGAGACAGGATGAAGTCCTTTGCAAAACAAAGTAGTAGGTGCCAATGTTGATGTTTTTAAGGCATGCCTTCCACCAGTCACTGTGTGATAACTTACTAGCAATCGAAACCCAAGGGCCAGATTCCTCCTTTTTCTTTTCTGCATGTACAGAGTGAAAAAAAAAATGGAGTGAAAGGTCCTGGCGAGTTGCCAGTCCTCCTGGGATCAGGGGCGAGTGATGCAACACCGTGACTCTCTTTCCTTCTCGCGTCTCGCCTATAGCGTGGGGAAGTGAACGCTTGCTTAGCTTTTTCATGCCTATGAGCTGGGCTGGGCTTGGTCTTGCTTGTTCTGATGACAGGCGGCTTCCCACCACTTCTGACTGTGTGCTGTCCTCACAGGGCCCAACCCAGCCTTGGGGACATCTGAAATTTTTAATATGTCAGGGTCTGAGTTCCGCTGCTGGCCTTTGCCTTTGTAACAGGGCCGTCACAAATACTGGAGCCACGAGCCCAGGGCACAGGCTAGTATCGCCAATAACAAACATAGACATCTAAGTTTTCTCCACCTTCTCTCTCCCAAATTTATGAATTTAGCTTTTTGAGCTTTAGGGTCTATGTGTTGTGAGTTTTCTTCCCAACTGTGATGCCCGAGTTTGGTTTGTTTAATCGTGGAACAGTGGATCCTCTACTATTCTCCGTGCTGCGCTGAAGCTTTTAGCAGGGCAGTGAGTATCACGAGACTCCTGATAAAATCATGGGAGTTAACAAGGCTAGCACTCAAAGGAGCTTTGCAGATTCAGCCTTTTTCTGAAAAAAAAATTCCAGTGACACAGAGATAAACTGAATGGTTGAAACAGTCTTGGAGAATATTTTACTTTGTGAGTTTTTTTTCTTTACATAAAGACCCTCTTCAGACCATCTGAATGGGATTTCAATAGTCACAGGATGGCTCCCGTGTCACTTGATCAGTGACATGACTTGGCAGGGGGAGGGAGGAGATGAGAAGAAGGGAAAATTTGGCTCTTTTTACAAAAGTAAAAATATGTGACGAGGACATTTGAAACATATTTTAAAACTCTTACTGGTACTCAGTAGCGTCATAGTCCACTTTGTGGCATCGCTTAATGTTTAGTAATACCCAGCAGCATGCCCAGAGTCTCTGGTGATGTCATTGGTGACACGTCTGATATCTGCTCCATGCTCGGCTGCAGCCTGAGAACGTTGGAGCATCCGGCAGCATTCCAGAGTGCTGAATCAAAGGTGAAATGCCAGCACCAGGGAGTGATTACTGGTTTCACTGGCTGAAATACCAGTTGTATAACACATTGATTATACTTACACAGAGAGAATGCAAAGGTAGAACAAAGGGATAAACAGCAGGAAAACTACGCTGACGGGAAGAGACGGTATTCAAACGTGATAAAGAGTACAGCTGTGATAAAAAAGCGATAATCTTGGCTGGCATGTATTGTTGCTGATATAGCAACAGACATTTATAAGGGCATTTTTATTTCCTTAAATGGGGAGCTACTTCTTTTTAGTGTATGTGTGTACACTGCTTCTCACATGCAACGCTGAAAACCTGCAGCTGTTCTGATTCATAGTAGCAGAACTAAAGCAATATTTATAACAGGCATCCGGGCAGTACTTACTGAAACTTAGCTCCCAAGCATGCAGCTAAGCCCATGGACATGAAGCACACCAGTTCTTACACTTAGTTAGGCTCATGCTTTAGTGACTGCAACAGCGGTACTTTACTGTGATTGACTTCTGCCATTTCCCAAGACTGAAATGTATTACTAATATTGGCTTGTATCACTCTTGGAATTTGGGGAGACTGTCATTTGCAACTTCCCTTTTCTAAGAAAGAAACTAGAAGGATACAATATATTACCAGTTCTGCATTTTTAATTCTTTTTCTGTTATTTTATGTGATTGTTCTGATGTTTAGAACTAACACAGGACAACCTTCACTGGTATGCTGCATCCTTTTTTTTTTTTTGAATGTGATCTGTCTTGGAAAGCTGCTATAGAAAGAATGAATTTTGTTGCACTCTAGGAATACTAGTTTTGCAGTTTTCTGATACTGAGGCAACAAAGTATTTAAAACTAAAGCCAAGTGCTGCACAAGGTAATGATATCAGAAAACCAACAAAGTTAAGTGGTATTTCTGATAGAAAAATTTTACAATTTTTTTGCCACCAACCATGATGTAAGAAGAATTTCTGTGCATTAAATTAACTTATCATAATAGTTATCTAATCATCTTTCTTAATGTAAAGATTCTAATTTCCAAAGGGAAAACAAAAGAACTTTAATGAAGAGAAAGATCTCAAAAAGCTGTGAAAAAAAAAAGATTCTATTATTATTTGTATTACAGATTAGTGTAATAGCTGTCTCTTAGTGAAATCTAAGAAATGACAGACATGGTGATGGGATGTCCTCCAAGTAGACATACACATATGACCTCTCTCAAAGGATGTTCAAGATCCCAGTTCTGTGACGACTTGGTACTGTGCTTAGCTTTATACATGTGAGAAGTTCCTTTGCTTCAAATTACACATATGCTTCATGTTTGCAACTTTACTCTTGCAGGGCATCTTTCAGCTCATTCAAGACTCCTTCCTTTTTTTCCAAATGCTAACTACGTTACACACTTTCCTGCCTTTCAGTCACTTCAAGAAACATGATCCATTAAGTCAATGGCAGAACTCCCACTGACTTCTGTAATGCTGGGAGTTAAGCTCTCTGCTTATGAAACTTAAACATTTATATTTAGAAAAAATTCCAACATTACAAAAAGGTCATTTCAGTCCTGCAGCTCTCCAAAATGGTCTGTGTCTGACATGATTTCCTTATATTTAATATTATTTATTATTAGCAAATTTTATTATTATTCTTGGTGCTAAGGATTGAGGTCCCATCTACTTTATGTGGACATTTAAAGATCCCATTATATATTTTTTTAGAATTTTGGAGCTTTATTTCTCAACCCTGCCCTCCTGTGCAAAATGCTGGATGTCAGATTTTTGCTACTATCTGCATCAGAATTGTCTGCTGTCCTCTGATACTATTCTTGTAAAAGATCTTAGTGGATGCTCTGTAATTAAGAGACAGTGGCCAGGAGATGGAAGATGCTGAAGGTTTCATTCAAAGTTCATTTGCAAAGAGATACGGGATGATTTTTCTATTTAGCCTCAATTACGCCAAAGTTGTTCATGTCTTTCTTCTCACCCCTAAAACAGGCATGCTAGAAAGATTTTTATGTTCTTTATGTCTTCTCCTGCTTAGAGGTAACAGAGAGGAAGAACATGTTTCAGAAGGCAAGAAAGTAAGCTGTAAGGAATTGTGGAGTTGCTTCTAATGAATTTCCTACATTCAGTTATTTCATGATGTTGGTTCAAAATATACTATCAAAGACAGAGCAGAATAGGAACCAAAGCAGCGGAGTTGACATCACATCTGTAGGTTCAGAGCCAGAGGTTGATGCCTACTGGAATCAAGCACTGGTTCTGCAGAACACAGATCAATAGGTAAGATGGATCCTATTGTTTTGTTCTGATATAGATTCATTGGTACTTTTAATTTTTGTTAAGCTATTCTGAGTTGGAAGTGCCCTGAAGTAACAGTGCATAGTGCAGAATTAAACTTCAAAGCTTTCCTGAATACATTGAAGTAACCCTCTACCATAACTACACACTATTCACCACCATATTCTTTATGAAACAAAAATATTCCCGCTTTTATAGTTGGTCTTTATGGAGTTTTTCTGAAAGTGGAGGTCGGAATCTAATGAGACAGTTCGTCTAGCCAGTGCCTTGACATGTTTCATTTATGGCTTGATTAGCCCCTGATTTAATGAGATACTGTGCTACATGGAAGCACATAATCTTCAGTCATTTAACACTGAGTAGAGACTGAATGTTTCATTTCGGCAGTGTCTCTGCACTTTTGAAACTAAAAGAAAAAACACAAGAATAAAGCATAACAGGTAGAATGTTTCATTCCAACTGCAGTAGGCAACTACAAAGAAAACCATTCTGAGACTGCCCACTTCTTTGCTTCTCTTTTCAGTCCTATAATCTATGCATTAGTGCTTCTGAGGTTTTATTATCCTTTATAGAATGTGTTTCGAATTTAAGATTTTTAGAGGGAAAAGCAGACAAAAGACAATCTCATGTTTCCATTCATCTTCCCTGTGTGTTATTCCAGAGACTCAAAAGGGTGATACATTGTCTAGATTTTGTGACTGGTGAATTTCTTTGTTACAGAGTGTCTTAGGATGACAGAAATTTTTGACATTCTCTTTTGCATGGCTTCCAGCAGAGGGGCAGCTCCAGAGCGCTGGAATGCTCCGGTGGATTTTCTCTGTTGAATGACATCTAAGCATCCAAAAGCTTCACTAGATTGTACTGTACTGGAGTTGTACGAGATCTGAGGTACTTCTGCTGTGTTTTAGGCTCACCTTCTTTTGCAGTGGTTTTGCACTGAATGGATTTCAGTTGAATCCAGTGGCACAAAGAGCTGAGGTAACCTTACTGGTAAACTTGTGAATATATAGTTCTCATATATATGGCTCATATCATGCCTTGGGAGCAAGGCATGATGCCATATGGAATGGCTCACGTCTATTTCTTGGCTTTTGGTTAATTATGTAAACTGAAACAAGAGTCTTAAGAAAAAAGTACATAGTAAGAATAAATTATGCCGTGCTGAGATGAGGTTAATTATTTAACATCTGGCGAAAGCAGATGGATTCTCAGTTAACACAGTAGAATCCATTCAGTCAGCATCTTGATAAGCACCACGTCTCTTTCACTGTCTCAGATGCCTTCCTGGAGATCCTGTGTACGTGCTTTCCAGTTGCTCTAAAGACTGGCTAGGCAGCACATCAAGACAGTTTAAAACGATTGTCTGCCATTGCCTGCAAGGCTTTGGTAATTTAGAAGTGTGAATGAATTGCGCTGGCAGACAGTTTCATACTGTGTGGCCCATTTGTCCAGCAATTTGCCTTTTTACTTAGTAGCTTGAGTGAGTTTGGTGCTGTACATCAATATCCTGGGGTGGATGTTCTCAAAGGTACTTTTTGTTGAGATGTGGCCACTGCATACAGACAGCACCTATTAAAGCATTGTTTTGGAGTTATTTGGGAGAATATGATTTGACATGGTGACCACACATTATGTGCTTGGTGGCCACACACAGGCTTATGATTTGCTAGCTTGAGATGTGGTCTTCCATGAAGGAATTCACAGTAGTCATCTTCCCTATGTTACCACAGGATTTAAATATATGTAATGCCCAAGGAGACATTTTTGACTTAATGTTAAGGCAACATGGCCATCTTGAACTTCTTTCAAGAAGAAATCCCTGTAGTCACATTTGAAGCTCTTAAAAGTCATTCTCAAAGAAGCATTTTCAAATTATGATTATTAATTATTAATATTTCTATGCTCCCTCTGGGTCCCAGGCAGCATATCTATGCAGGACTTCCCATGGCCTTCAGTTTTTCAGCAGCCTTTTTTCATGTGCCGTTTGACTGCGTAGGAACCTTGTAAGTCTATTCTGTATTAGCAGAAAAAGCTTCAGCCCTGCTCTATTTTACCTTCATACAAGGAAAAAACCCACAGAAATCAGAATTTCAGGTATATTAAAAATGTTGTGAGGAAACAACAAATATGAAATAGCTTTGAAGGAGAAAAAATTCAGTGGGAACTTTATTTTTATACCTCTCTCTTCAGATCCCGCGCACCCCTGAACCTGCCGGAAGTGCAAGGCAGCACTCTCAGTGCTCTACATAATGTCATGCCCATTATGTAGAGCCAAATGTAAGAGAAACACTTTTCCTAGTACCTCATATTTATAATCTACCAGATTTTAATCTACCAGATATCTCTGGTATTGCTGTTTCAAAGTGCTGATGTTCCAAAGCACCTGGAAGTCGGTGCCACCGGGCTGTGCAGTTGTAGGAAAGTGCAAGTGTTAGGTACGATACTCAGAAAATGCCACTCTCTTCTCATTTTAAAAGGATGTAAATCAGAGGTCATTCCACTGTAACCAGCAGATTTTCTGCAGTCAGTGTGAAATCATCATCCAATTCAACAACTTTATGTCTCTGAGTCTGGAGATATTCAGCTTCGGCGCTTCAGATCCTAGCCAAGGCACGTCTTGTGTTTCCTACTTAATGAACACTTGCACAATTGGTGGCCAAACATTCTTTCTGGAGCGTTTACCATTTCCAAATATATTTATCTTTCAAGTAAATAAATTTTGTGTTAATTAGTGACAGCTCACTGCTAAAATATTCACTTCATTCTTTTATCACCCTGTGGCAGTTCTGCGTTCCATGCCAGCTGTCCTTCACAGCAGGTCTTAAAGGTTTGAGGCCTTATTTGGTGTCTGTAGTGACCTTTTAAATTCCAGAGTAAAGTTGGGGCTACACAACTCGCAAATATAACACTTGTTAATAAAATGTCAGCTTTGTAGCAGTCAGGCTTGCGTGGAGCTTTCAAACTGCGTTTTCCATCAGCCTAATAGCTCAGGATTGTATACGTGTGGTGGCAAGAGGGATAAAAACCTTCAAAAAAAAGCTCCCTTCTGTTCCCACCATGTAACCAGGTCACAATTCTACCCCCTGGGGAAAAAATGATTTTCTTTAGTTACATTCCAACAAAGAGTTTTAGTTTTCTTCATTGCTTAGGTGACCTCAAGCAAACGCAGAAATGCCAGATTTTAGAAACTGAAAAACTGCCTAAACCTTCAGTCCTTGAATCAATAGCAATGTAAGTAAATAATAGTAACGGGGGGAAGGAGAGGGGAACGGGACGGGGGAGAAGAAGCAGCAGAATGGCTAGCAGATGTTTCCTAAAGAAGATATAAACAAGGAAAATGAGCAGTCACATTTTCCTTTAACTTTATAGTGCAGTTTACAAGTTCATTAAACAGGAATTCTGAGCAGGGCAGCCCTTGCTGAAGGTTTGTTTAAGTTGAAACATTCTTGATTTCCTGCTCAACGGACTCACTTGATAAGATGCTCTGTAGTGATATAATCAGCCATTGAATAGTTAACAAAACTTTTGGATTGTATAAACCCGTATGGTTTAGATGGTTCTTGACCTTTTGTGTGTGTAGATAATGATTACTTACATATCTGCAGGCACGCTGAAAGCTCTCTGTAATGTACCCAAGAAAAATAACACTGACATCATTCAGAATTATCACTTTTTCATTCTTTTAATACAGATATTATAGCTGTTTAGACTTTAATGATATTTGTGTATAGTTGCCTAAAGCCATTTATTTTCCATCTATTTACTGAAACTACACAAGCAATTCATGTGATGTTTTAAGGATTTATCCAAGTTTAGGTATCGCCTGTGTTCCTCTTGGAAAGCTAGGTCTGCCATTACTGTGATGTTTAGCTCTTGTCATACTATGAAAAAAAAATTGGTTATTCTATAATGGGACTAATTTTTATCTTGTTCTCTAAAAGATTTTTAGCTACAGAAAACCTCTTGTTATTAATGAAAACTTTACAGTAGACCTCAATGGATTTCTAATTGACTCAGTAATGCATTTTCATTGCTGGACTAATAGTAGACAGCTGGAAGTTGTCTGGTACACATACAATTCTCATATAACCTATAATATGGGATAATCAGAATACTTTGAAATAATCATAAAGGATATGGCGTAAACTGGCCAATGGCCTGTTCTGCATGGGATAAAAAAAATTAAAAATTGAACCTTTGAAAACCTATGTCATTGCATGAAACAGTACAGTCAATTTCTAAAGTATCTCTTCCACGCACTGCCTTGAGGATGTCTGTACATAGCCCTAATCATCTGAGATCACTGGTACAGCTATACTTCCATCACGAAATGTGAATGCTGGCTCCACTATCATAGTTAAAATAGAGATATTCCCTTATTTTCCAAGCCCAATAGAACAGTTAAAATAAACTCAAATTATTATCCCATCTCATCAAATGTGAGACTATTGTTAAATGGTGCGTGCAAACAGTATCTGTATCACAATATACTTGTAATTGTTTTCCATTACATGTTCTGAAATACTATAAATTAATATTCCATAGCTGATTAGAGATGAGATTTTTGAAAAATACTTAAAAAATGCTTTAAAAAATATTTGACAGGACAGGATATATCTCTTTATCTTTGTATTCGTTGTGGAGCTGCTGTGTTCACTTAATGGAAATTGGCCTGGAATCTCTGCAAATCCAATGGCAACATTTGGTGTATAGTTTGTAAACTCATTTGTTATGTTTGTAAATCCTTTTTAATACTCTTGATGGTCTTAAAAGACGTCATTTCTCCCTTTCAGTGTAAATACTTTTCTGATGCTGGCAGTCTCAGCTTTTCAAAAAAGTGTGTTGAAGTCTTTTAAGGAATTAGACTACAGTTCTGCTACAAAAAACATGCTCCATGAAGTTCAAAAACTAGGAAGCATTTCAAGCTACTTGAAGTTTACACAAACAAAATAAATGTTATTTGACAAAGTTATTCAATGCCATAATTTAGATTTTGTGAGGTTATTTACATATTATAACAAGGATTTTTTTTTTTTTAGCTGCAGTAAGGAGTACAGTCTCTATGTGTTATCAATAAAAGCGTCTTCCTTCCCAAAGCAAGATTGGTCTGAATCAGCTATGGTCTGGTTTTTTTGGTCTTTCCCCCTTTTTCTCACTTAACATAAGATAGTAGCTTCTGGGTGATTTGGAAACTTTTTTTTTTTAATAGAGTATTTACCTGTTTATTTACGTATTTTTGTGAGTTGTCCTATCCAACCAGAAATTTTTTATAGCCAGCAATTTCTGAATGACTGATTTACTTGATAAAATAATTTCTAGTGGCATCAACATCAGCTGCAGGGCTAAATGTAGAGAGAGAAGTACCGTATGCACTGATCTTTTAGACAAATGCACATGATGTATACATGTTAGGTGACATCTTCCATAGGACTAAGTGTTGTGAGATGTCAACTGTGAATACAGCAGAGAGTGAGATTATGTAACATGGACTAAGAAAGACAATTCTTAGAAATTCACTGCTCTCTGCATATCTTCTCATAACTGTATGGTAAATTAATGCTCACTGTCACTTTCAATCAGCAAAAGCCGAGCAAATAAAGTAAGCTGTCACATTTTTTTATCCTTTTCAGTGTGAAATTGAAAACATTTCTCAAGCTAATAAACTCAAGTCTAGGACTGCTGGTACGTGCTTGACTTTTTCAAACAGTATACTTCAAAGTGTAGAAGATAGATAAGCTAACAGCTCATTCAGTGAAGTTATTGTGTCGGAGGAAGCATGTCTATCAAATGCTTGCTTTACAAATTTGAATAGATGTCGTTGTTCGCAATAATGTCACCCACTCTATGGCTGCAGGCATTGTTTGAACAGAGGGAATGTGAAGCATTTTTTTTTTTATTATTTTATTCAGGGATGCTTCTTTGCAGGGAAATCAGTTATTCTTTCTCTGGATCTTCTTTCCCAAAATGATGATGCGAGCAGTACTAGAGAGGCTGAGTAGAGAGCTGGCCAGAGTGTTGAGGACCAAGCTGATGGTTCAGCTGCATGGTCTTCAGAGTATATGGATCCAAATGTAAGAAAAGAAAGATACCATGACAATTAAATGTTGTTTCTCATTTTCAGAGAAACTGGGTCAGAAGGTAGTATTAACATTGTTGAGAAATACTAAGGAATCCATCTTTGGTTTTGTTGTTTACCACTGTAAATACAGATGACATAGGGGCTGACTTCTGTTTCTCTATGGTGCGCTAGGTCAGTGTGTTACAGACATCTGTGCATTGCTGCAACCTGATTGTAAGATGAACACCAACAGCCCAAATACATTCCTTGTCTGTTACACCAATACAATCTGGTCCCTTGTGTTTACTTCAGCACAGAGTGAATTCTTTCGGTTATTTATGGATCCTTCTGAGATTGTGTCAGTGGGGTGAGAGTGAAGCTGCATTGGCAGCTGGAGTACTCCAGAGAGATCTGGTGGCTGGCACTTCTCCACTGGCTGTGTAAAAGTCACAGCAGAGAAGTGGCCTTGTATCTTTGCTACCCTAGAGCAAATGCTGTGTGGACTTTGCTTTGGGCCAGCAGTGAGAGACGTCAGCCACAGACTGGAAGAAGAACTATGACTCATGGTTCTGTTTTTTCTGTCCTGACTCTTCAGGAGGGAAGTAATCTCCTTCTCCGATATGTATGATTCAGAGGTAGTATTTTTTGCCTGTTGTTCTTAAGAAAGGCGTTGGGAAGGAAATAGCAAATTGTATGTAGTGAGCTGGACTTTACTTTATCCAGAGAAAGTCAAAGTACAGGACAGTAGTTGTTTTACACAGCTGCAGAGTCTGTTATTACTCCCTTATCTGACTTGCCTGAAAAGCTGTGTAGCTCTGTGCTTCTTAATGTATCTGCATTGACAAATGCCTTTAACAGACTGTACTGGGTTTCTGTCAATGCCTTCAGTCCTCCACGGCTCCATTACCATTGCTCAGGGACTCTCTAAGATGGCTAAGGAAATTAGATGGACAGGAACTGAGTGGAAGCTTTCTAGGGAATGAAATGGTAGAAAAGTAATTTTGTAGGTTGGCTGAGCTCTTGATGAGATGTTTAACGCTGCTGTGATTTAATTGTATTGCTAATAGTGCATTAGGGTGCTTGAGCATTTTGGTAGGAGTCTCTTGGTTATTAGTTAAATCAAAGGGAATAAAACACAATAGATGTCATTAAAAATCTCTGTCTTTATTTTGGAGAGGTTTAGTAGCACTTTGCATGTAACTAGTAAGAGACATTGGTCCTGGTTCTTATTTTCATGAATGCTTTTTTACACACTTTGGTCAGATAATAGACTCCTAGTGTTGTCATAAAATATTTATATTCTTCCTTTCTACTCTTGACAGGGCTTTGCTCAGGTACAGTGCCATACTATACTGCTTTTGAGCATGCCACAGTTGTGCTGCCAGTGCAGGGACTACCTCGGGGAATATGAGTCTGTATGCCTTGGCCCATGGAATAAATGAAACCAGACCCATCATCTCTACCATGTGAATATTTTGGTCTGTATCTTGAACCATTTTGTCTTTGTTGGAGACACCACTGTGCTTTTTAGCCTAACCGTTAGTAATTGATTAAGAGCCAAGTAGCAAAGTTGGGCTCTCAGAAAGGGGAAGTGGATAGTGACCGTACTGTTTGCTAAGGATGCACAGGAACATAAGACAACACAGTCAGTGAGTGAAGGTGCTTAATCTTTTAATTTCTGTAACTGAGAATGATCACCTAGAATTTTCCTCTTCAGATTACCTGCTGTAATTTCTATGAATCTATGGAAAAATAGATTCATACATACAAAGACAAACTCTTATGTGAGCTGAAAAACTTACTGAGAAGAAATTCCTTTGGGTGAATATTGAGTTTTATTGTGTTTCTCGCTGAGGTTTCAGTAATTGCTTCTCTTCTGTTACTTTGTTTTGCATTTCACCTTCCTTGTCTCTAATATTTTTTGTGTGTGTGTTTGTGAGACATCTCTCAGCTGCTCCATCACTACAAGTGTTTCAAAGGTGAGTGTAGTAGTGTCTAAAAGATGTTCTACTGATCTCTTAACCCACACATTTTTATCCTCTTCAAGGAGTATAATTTCTAGATGGTAACTCGGTCTTTGTTTATTTTGGTTGCACATAGATGACCTTTACCTCTGTTGTCACTTAACTGTTAAATTTCAAGCTGTAACTTTATGGCTTCCTTGCTGCAGAACTGGACAAGATTATTAGTTCTTTTTGCAGTGCTA